>CM076569.1:601422620-601596252 GCA_034641835.2 Pinus albicaulis | reverse complement strand
TGATTTAGTATCAACTCTTCTGCTTCATTAGAATTAAATCCATTTTGTACTGGAAGATAATTCAAAATATTGTTTTTTTCCAATGTTTTGTAGTCTTAAAGTGAACTAATTACTGTATTATTGCTTGGTGTTCACTACTGAAAAGAGATACTCTTACTGTGATAAGTTTCAATATTTTTTATTTGTTGGTTGTTGTCATGTTTTGAGTGCGGACTTGTGAAATTTCAAATCGCATGTCGCTTTATGTGAAGGGATATATATATATATATATAAAGTCACCCAACAACAACAACATTGAGATTTTTCTTTCATTCAACCTGTAACATATTGCATCTGTCTTCATCAATGCTCTTCTTCCATATGTTATCCACTTGTGACATTTCCTTTGCAATATTTGGTGCATTTGCGAGTTACAGGTCATTTGTAGGCTATAAATGTCTTCATATTTTCAATTCTAATTGAGTATTCAACTAAACATATTGATTCACTTATACGTAACTATTTTTCCCTCCACCCACTTTTCATAACTTCCATAACCATTAGGTAGAGACCTACAACTTCTATGAGGTTTTGCTTGTTTAGTAAATATTGTTGAGACTTTAATTTATTGAAAATTGTAGAATTTACAATCTATAAATTTTCAAGATATAATTTTTAAAAGTCTAATTCTTTAAAGGGTGCTATCTCAATGGAAGAGCACCTGCTTTACAAGCAAGAGGTTGGTGGTTCGATTCTGTTGGAATAGGGTCTCCTGCAAGCTGCGAAATTGGTCCGATTTTGTATATTTGTGATTATATTTAGTCTAGTGCAGGGGTTTTGGGGTGGGTCAAGGCCCCGAAAGCATTGTAATGGGTCAAAGGAGTCCGCAAACCGTGGTTTGCGGACCATAAGAAAGATTAGGCTAGATTGTTGTAAATAGAGGGACATTTTGAATTGTAAGGGAAGAAGATGATGAGATCTTGATGTGAATTGTGGCTTAGTAGATCTGTTTGGGTTTTTGGGGAAAGAACTCCTGTTGGATGTGTGCGCGAAGATCCCAAGTCCTGCTATGTGCGGACCCTGCTGGTGTGTGCACAGGTCAGGTTTGGGTATTGTAAGAAGGAACTGAAGGATTAATGAATGAGAAAGGTTGTTGTGTAGCTGAATGTATTTGTACTGTTGATGTGAATCTTTGATAGATGTTGTGTTAAGCTACGAAAGTATTGTGTTAAGTGTTTCTTCTGCATCTAGTTCTGTTCTGTTATGTTTTATGAGAATAATTGTAATGTTGCACTACTGTTTTAGAATTAATGATTTGTTGAGTACAATAAGTATAGTTGACCTTGTGCACGTGGATGCGAACGAGATCTATAGATCCGATCCTGAGATAGGCAATTTGGTCAGTATAAAGCCAGAAACAGCTCTGCTTGGCTTACCTATCCTCTCTCAGGGTGCTGGAACAAACCATTTGTTGGCTCGAGGGGTCCTAACCCAAGTTCGGAGGTTAAGGTTTGCCAACAAACCCCTATACTATTGGCCCTTTCGGCAGTGACATGCTTGCACAGGTCAAAGTCTCACCAGAAGCAATATGGGTGGGTTCTGGAACCAGGTTTCTGCACCCTAAGAGAGGATAGGTAAGCCAAGCAGAGCTGCGTCCAACTTTATACTGACCAAATCGCCTATCTTAGGACTGGATCTATCTCCTTCACATCCACGTGCGCAAGTTCAACTATACTTACTGTACTCAACAAATCATATACTTCTAAAATAGTAGTGCAGCATTACAGTTATTCTCATAAAACATAATAGAACAGAACCAAATGCAGAAGAAACACTTAACATAGTACTTTCGCATCTTAACACAAAATATGCATAACACAGTAGTTATCAAAGATTCGCATCAACATTACAAATACATTCAGCTACGCAACAACCTTTCTCATTCATTAATTCTTCAGTTCCTTCTTACAATACCCAAACCCGACCTGCACACACAACAGCATGGTCTGCACACAACATGACTTGGGATCTCTGTGTTGGCAATATGATGCAGAGTGTTGTCCCTGATGGCAACCCACTTGATGAAGATGATGGCAACCTACTTAATGAAGTTGTTCTTGATGCTTGATGAGTTTATTAATGATGTAAATTTGATGTTCTACAAGTAGCTCAGAAGGACCAGAGAAAGCAATCTTCAGTATGTGCCAGAACAATGATGAAAAGTGTATGTTACAAGGCATACGCGGGTTTGTTAAGGAGAAGGCACGTATGCACGCGGAAAAGTACGTGCCAAGTCGCGAATGATCAATTACGCTCTAAATGTGTAAAACCAGGGGTTACTACCATGGTATTGACCCATTGTATTGAGCGTTGGATTCTCTATGTGATCCCATCCAGGAATACCATCGGAAGTAATGTGGTTTTGGCTCATGGTATTGACAAAGGCTAAATCTATATAAGGAGAACAGAATCATTGTGCAAGAGTGTAAAAGAGGTCCGGGTTTTAATGAATACTTCTCTCTGAAGTATATCTGTATGGAATGGGTAACAGTTGAATGATAGATCTGATTTTATAAAGCACCGGTGAAGAAAATGATGAAGAGGGATCTCTAGATCTAAAATGTATTTGTATCTTCTAGATCTGTTTATGGAATGTTCAGATCTGAGATGAGGCGAACATGTTTCTGAAGTGAAGAGTAAAATCTGAGCTATGCATCTGTTCTGAAGAATTGTGTTGACCTAAAATGTCTGAAGATCTATACGCAAGTTTGTAACAGAGTAAGCGTGTATATACGTCGGATCATTGAAAGGAAAGCGCGTATGAAAACTAGGGTTTGCTGAAGTATGTGGTATGAAATGTCTGATATGTTCTGTTGTATTACTGATATCTGTCTATAATGTATTCATACAAATCTGGGTTTTCTGAATATTGATTTTGTTGCTGACTATGTTGAGAAAAGATCAAGTTGTTGATTGATTGGCTGATGATTGATTAAATGAATTGATAAGGGTATAAGTTTCAGTTTGATGTATGATTGAGCTTAAATGTGTGGAGTGGGTCCAGTCTGAAAATATGATGAAAAGTGGCCTGCAAGTTGTGATCTATGGAAGCTATTGGATCCAGTATGAAAATTGATGAAACACGGTCCTTGGTGGTTCTGAGGGTTGTAGCCTTCAGTCAGGGGGTTGTAGCTCCCTTCCAGGTGAGGCTAGTAAACGAGAGCAGGGGGTCGTAGCTCCCTTCCAGGAGAGGCTGGTAAACGAGAGCAGGGGGTTGTAGCTCCCTTCCAGGAGAGGCTGGTAAACGAGAGAAGGTTGTAGCCTTCTGCAGGTGGGTGCCTGCGTGCCGGTATGAGTCTGCGCCAGTACATGGTTGTAACATGTTTTCTTTATATAATAAATATTGAAGACTGAGACGACGGCAGTGGTGGTTTTCTCCCGACTTGGGTTTCCACCTTAAATCCTGGTGTTCTTGTGTGATGCTTATGTGTGATGGTTTATTCTGTTATTACTGCACATGCTTACTGTTATCTAATCATCAGAAGAATGAATGTTGCATAGATCTAAGTAAAGAATTAATGGCATAATAAGATCTCTGTATATACGCGAGTTTTATGAAGGATATCCGCGTGTATACGCTAGTTGGCTTCAGAAAAGTAGCGTATGGGTTTTTAGAGAATGAAAAAGTAAAAATAAGAGTAAGTCATAAATACTGATTCACCCCCCCCCCCCCTCTCAGTATTTTTCCCAACAATTGGTATCAGAGCAGGTCCTTCTACAGAAGCTTGATCGCTTGAAGGAGATCCGTCGAAATGGGAAGTCATGAAGGGGTAATGTCTATAAGGCCACCTCTATTCAATGGAAATAATCTGTTATTCTGGAAGATACGAACAAAATCATATCTGCAAAGTCTTGGTGCAGAAGTATGGGCAATCGTGGAAGGAGCTTATCAGTATCCGACAAGTATTCCTACTGATGCAGCGAAAGGAAGAAATATGAAATCAATGCCAAAGCCATAAATGTCTTATTAGGAAGCCTGTCTGAACCAGAATTTGCTAAAGTGATGCAGCTAAATTCAGCAAAAGAAATATGGGACAAAATCATTCTGAGCTATGAAGGAGATACAAAGGTAAAAAGTGCAAAACTCCAAACTCTCAGAATTGAATTTGAAAATTTAAGGATGCATAGTGATGAGAGTATTACCATGTTCTTTTTACATCTAGATGATATTGTAAATCATATGAGAAGTTTGGGTGAAACCATAACCGATACTACTCTGGTGGAAAAAGTCTTAAGATCTTTAACTTCAAAATTTGAGTCAAAAGTGTCAGCTATTGAAGAAAGGCAAGATCTGCAAACTCTTACTATTGTTCAACTACATGGTATTCTGACTGCTTATGAAACGAGACAAGGAGGTCCCTCTCAAATCAAAGAAGTTGCTTTTAAGGCGTGTGCAAAAGGAAAAGAAAAGGAAGTGTCAAGGAATCAAGTTATATATCAGAAGAAGAAGAAGCAAATTTTGTAAGGAGACTCCAACCAGGTACTGGAAGATTCAAAGGTAAGCTACCCTTCAAGTGTTTTATTTGTGGGAGAGTTGGTCATTATGCTGCTAAATGTCCTTATGAAGAAAATCATGATAAAGGGAAACAATTTGAAAAGAGAAAGAGTTATTATACAAATGAAGATATTGATGAGGATGAAGAAGATTTTGACCAAGATCTGAAAGTGCTCATGGAAAGGAAGCAAAAGAAGAAGGCTACTCAAAAGGAAGGACTTGAAGAAAAAGAAGAAGAATGAAGAACCCCTATCATTTGAAAAGGAAGGACTTGAAGCAGAAATCATATCTCTCAAAGAAGATCTGGAAAAATCAAATAAGAAGAATGAAGAGTTGTTACAAACATGTGAAGAACAAGAAAATTGGTTGAAGGAAGAAATCTTAAAATTGAATGATCAAGTAGAACAAGGAAAAAGGGTCGAAGAGAGCATGAAGAAGCAATGCCAAAAATTGGAGGTTGAGGTAAACATTCTCAAAGGTAAATTAGAAGAAAAGGATAAACTCTTGAGGTTTCAAGATAGTACTAAGATTCTGGACAATATTCTTAGTAATCAAAGATCTCCTGCTATTAAACTTGGTCTTGGTTTTCATGAAACTGTTAAAGGAGAATCTAGTTCACAAGGAAGTGCTAAAGACTCAAAGAATGTCAATACAAAACCTGAAGAGTTGAAAGAAAAAAGAAGTCAACCGACAATCATGAACACTCAAAGGAAATCATTCAATAATGTTGAATGCTTTAAATGTCATAATTATGGGCATGTTGCAGCAAATTGCAGAAGCAGATTGTTTCAGTCACAAACAAACAGATTCTATATAGAAAGGTACTCTGGTTTCTTTAAGGGATATTGTTTTTCATGCAGCAAGTTTGGTCATAAATCAGCTGATTGCAATAGAAGAAAGAATAGAAGAACACAGTATGATCCTTATGCTTACTTTTTTGGTCACAGAAGATGTTATGCTTGTAACAAGTATGGACATGTGGAAAAAGAATGCAGGATGAATAGATCTGAGAAATTGGACAATTTCCAGCACACGATAAGAAAGTTCAAGCAAAGCTGGAAAAAGAAGGAGGACCGGTCAGAAACGTAGGGAATATTGACCCTACTGCAGTCATCTACTTCTAAAGCTTACTTCTCATAATGACTGCAGGAATGATGTGAGATACATCATAGAGATTAGTAATGTATCATCACAGGGGGAGCAATGTATGATGATTCTCATGGTTGATTTGGTAATTCTGGTTATGTTTATTTCTGACAGTGCATCTGTTGTGAAGAAGACAGGTACAGGTGGTACAAATTCAGGGGGAGAAGAAGGAGTGTGAAATTTTCAGTATTTCACTTTCCATACGCGGGTTTAATGAAGTCAAGTCCCATATACACGTGAGTTACAATCGAGACAGCCGTGTATGCATTTATGATAAGAAATTTAGTATGACAGCTGAAGATCAGGAACTCAGGTTCAGGGGGAGCATCAGTCTGACTATTAATGATTGCATTATTGACATTATATCTGCTTATGTCTTAGTTCTAAATGATGATGACATGATACATGATTTATTATGATGAGTTTATGGATGAGCCCTGTTTGCTTTTTGCTGAAGAGTATTCCTTTCTTTCACACATGAATGAGATGGAAGTCTTATGATTCAGAGATACGGACAGATCATGCAGAAATTGTTGTTGATGACTTGCTGTTGAAAGTATTCAGGTTGCACAAGCTAAGGAGGAGCCTTGGTCATATGGAAAGGATGCGTGGATGCACAGTTTCAAGGGGAGCATTAGCCTTGCAAAGCATAATGCATTGTTGGCATTATGATGATTCTGAAATATGATATTTCTTGAGGTCTTTTTGGTAGTGGTCATAAAAAGTCATATTTGTAATTTGATGAAAAGGTCATGATGAGACCTATGATGTAAAATTGTAATATTCAGTCATGTAAGGAATTGTTCAAATGTGTAAACCCACTTGGTTGGGTAGTTGAGTCAAAATGCGTAAACACACTTGGTTGGGTAGTTGAGTCAATTTTGTAAACCTACTTGGTTGGGTACTTGAGTCTCATATGTAAATCCACTTGATTGGATCTTTGATGTAAGTATGAGTCCTTGGTGATAGGAAGGTCATAGAGTCATGTACGTCATTGGAAAATATGTTTGAACATTCAGCATGAACTCAGGGGGAGCATGGTAACTTCAGTATACATCAGTTCTACAACGCTCTTCTTTCTACATGAAGGGAAAAACCTTGTGTTGGTTTTGATCCGCCCTTTTCCCTTGATGTCAAAGGGGGAGAGTGACATGGTGTTTGAATAGGGGGATAATATCATTATGCTTAATGTATCTATCTATTGTGATCAAACACCATCGTGGTTGCCATCAAGTCCAAAGGGGGAGATTGTTGGCAATATGATGCAGAGTGTTGTCCTTGATGGCAACCCACTTGATGAAGATGATGGCAACCTACTTAATTAAGTTGTTCTTGATGCTTGATGAGTTTATTAATGATGTAAATCTGATGTTCTACAAGTAGCTCAGAAGGACCAGAGAAAGCAATCTTCAGTATGTGCCAGAACAATGATGAAAAGTGTATGTTACAAGGCATACGCGGGTTTGTTAAGGAGAAGGCGCGTATGCACGCGGAAAAGTACATGCCAAGTCGTGTATGATCAATTGCGCTCTAAATGTGTAAAACTAGGGGTTACTACCATGGTATTGACCCATTGTATTGAGCGTTGGATTGTCTATGTGATCCCGTCCAGGAATACCATCGGAAGTAATGTGGTTTTGGCTCATGGTATTGACAAAGGCTAAATCTATATAAGGAGAACAGAATCATTGTGCAAGAGTGTGAAAGAGGTCTGGTTTTTAATGAATAATTCTCTCTGAAGTATATCTGTATGGAATGGGTAACAGTTGAATGATAGATCTGATTTTATAATGCACCAGTGAAGAAAATTATGAAGAGGGATCTCTAGATATGAAATGTATTTGTATCTTCTAGATCTGTTTATGGAATGTTCAGATCTGAGATGAGGCGAACATGTTTCTGAAGTGAAGGGTAAAATCTGAGCTATGCATCTGTTCTGAAGAATTGTGCTGACCTAAAATGTCTGAAGATCTATACGCAAGTTTGTAACAGAGTAAGTGCGTATATACGTGGGTTGGATTAAGAGAAAGCACGTATGGGTTGTGAAATTAGTTCTGTAATATGTGCATATGTATACGCGGGTTTATATACATGAAAGCGCGTATATACGCCGGATCAGTGAAAGGAAAGCGCGTATGAAAACTAGGGTTTGCTGAATTATGTGGTATGAAATGTCTGATCTGTTCTGCTGTATTATTGTTATCTGTCTATGATGTATTCATACAGATCTGGGTTTTCTGAATATTGATTTTGTTGCTGACTATGTTGAGAAAAGATCAAGTTGTTGATTGATTGGTTGATGATTCATTAAATGAATTGATAAGGGTATAAGTTTTAGTTTGATGTATGATTGAGCTTAAATGTGTGGAGTGGGTCTAGTTTGAAAATATGATGAAAAGTGGCCTGCAAGTTGTGATCTATGGAAGCTATTGGATCCAGTATGAAAATTGATGAAACACGGTCCATGGTGGTGTTGAGGGTTGTAGCCTTCAGTCAGGGGGTTGTAGCTCCCTTCCAGGTGAGGCTGGTAAACGAGAGCAAGGGGTCGTAGCTCCCTTCCAGGAGAGGCTGGTAAATGAGAGCAGGGGGTTGTAGCTCCCTTCCAGGAGAGGTTGGTAAACGAGAGAAGGTTGTAGCCTTCTGCAGGTGGGTGCCTGCGTGCTGGTATGAGTCTGCGCCAATACATGGTTGTAACATGTTTTCTTTATGTAATAAATATTGAAGACTGAGACGATGACAGCGGTGGTTTTCTCCCGACTTGGGTTTCCACCTTAAATCCTGGTGTTCTTGTGTGATTCTTATGTGTGATGGTTTATTCTGTTATTACTGCACATGCTTACTATTATCTAATCATCAGAAGAATGAATTTTGCATAGATATAAGTAAAGAATTAATGGCATAATAAGATTTCTGTATATACGCAAGTTTTATGAAGGATATCCACGTGTATACGCTAGTTGGCTTCAGCAAAGTAGCGTATGGGTTTTTAGAGAATGAAAAAGTAAAAATTGTTGAGTAAGTCCTAAATCCTGATTCACCCCCCTCTCTCAGTATTTTTCCCAACACTCTGCGCACACAACCAGCAAGAGTCATTTCCCAAAAAACCCAAACAGATCTACTAAGCCACAATTCGCATCAAGATCTCATCATCTTCTTCCCTTACAATTCAAAATGTCCCTCTATTTATAACAATCTAGCCTAATCTCTCCTATAGTCCGCAAACCATGGTTTGCAGACTCCTTTGACCCATTACAATGCTTTTGGGGCTTTGACCCACCCCAAAACCCCTGCGCTAGACTAAATATAATCACAAATATACAAAATCGGACCAATTTCGCAGCTTGCAGGAGACCCCGTTCCAATAGATTCCATCATGCCCTGATATTCACATGGAATGACGGTGATATTTTTTTGGTGACAGAGGCTCTTTTGACCATCACCAACGAGCTTATGGTGAAATTTTTTTACCGTCACCAAAATATGAAATGGTGACTGTCAACGAACGCCACCAATATGCATCAATAGTGACGAACATGAAAGGTCTGTCACCATAAATCGTTATTGTTGACATGAAATGGTGAGGGTCACTCTTTGTCATTATAGTCATTATTCGTGATATACATGGATGTCACCAATGAGCTTATGATGACAATTTTTGACCCTCACCAAAAATGAAATGGTGACGATCAATGAACGTCGCCATATATATGCACCAATAATGACGACCATAAAAGGTCCATCAAAAAAAATTGTTGTTATTCATATCAAATGGTGACGGTCACTATCTGTCATTATAATCAATATTCTTGACGGATCTAGAATGCCACCACAACACATACTTTTGGTGACACCACCTTTGGTGATGTTCATTTTTTTAGTGACGGAAGCTATTTTCCATCACCATTGCTCATATGAAATGGTGACGGTCACTATCCGTCATTATAAATCATTATTGGTGACAGACCTTGAATGTCACCACAACACCTATACTTTCGGCGACACCACCTTTGGCAACGTTCAGTTCTTGGTGACGAAGGCTCTTTTGACTCTCACCAATGAGCTTATGGTGACATTTTTCCCCCCACACCAATGTCCTTTTTTCTTGTAGTGTTTATACCTTGCTTGGTTGTCTCTGGTGCATATCTTGTGAGAACTACTTGTCTCATCTCTTCCTCTACAATCCTTACGTTCATGGGAACATTGTGATGTGCTCTCGACATCCTCTTTATTTGATTTAGAAATGGCTTGGAAGCTTCTACTTCCTTCGAATATTCTACTTCAATGTACCCTCAATCCTACAAACCGAGGTAATTCCTCCACTTGGATGGGATTCACAATGCCTTGGCCATTAACACCTAGGCCCCTTCCTTGATGTCCCATATTATTCATTAACCTCAAACCAATGCGTGTAGTGTGTTTTTCAAAAGCACTCAAATCATCATCATCATGTGAAAATGAAACTGAAGAACTACCCACACTATTTACCTCAGTTGTTAATTCTAAAGCAGTTGATGATGGCTTCGCTATGCCTCCATTGCACTTCAACTTTTCCAAGGCCTCTTTCGTGGCTTGTAATTGAAGTTGAAATCTCTGCTTCTCCTCTTCTGCTTCTTGTAGATGTATCCTCAATTCAACATTATTTGCTTGAAGGCTCTGATTGATCTCTTCATTTGAATGATGAGAAGAATATGAAGAAGAACAATATTCACTTGAATATGGATATGGAGCATCGTCCTCTGCTCTCTATTTCTCTTATTCATCTTTTTCCATTTTCTCCTCATAATTTGCACAAAGTATATTTATCATGTTTTCCATCCTATAGAAGGCCTCATATAAATCTTGGTTCTTCTCAATTTCCCTTATTGTTGCGCGTTCAATATCTATCATGATGACATTCATAATCCGTGGAAAAAAGGTCAGACCGCTTTGATACCACTTGATCCGAGAAATGTTCTTTAATGCTTCCAAACAAAAATCCCCATCATACAACACCTTTTAATAATTCATATTTTCATGCGAAATCATGAGCAATGTGAATGCTTAAATAATGAGCCTTTAGCAAACCATCAGCAACAAACAAGAAACAAATAACCATGAACAACCATAACATAATGATATGATAACGAATTTAATCTAGTGTGGACTATGTCTTCGATTTTGGGGTCAAGAGTGGGGAGGCCGCTTCATTAGTCTCTCCAAGAATATGATGATTACATGATGCAATCTCTTGAAAGAGCAGAAGTGTCCTCAGACACACAACTTTATTGATCAAGCAAAAAGATTACAGGGAAAATTACAGGAGTTTACACACGTAAACTCACTCTCACATTCTCTCATTACACATTACAATGAAAATAGGAAACTAACCTATTTATAAGCTCTATGCTCTAACTTAATCTAGTTATGGATCACTTGGAAAATAAACAAGTGTCCATTTACAATAAATGAGATTCTAACCACTCTACTAACTTCACTCCTAACTTAGAGCCTAGGAAACAACTCTTTTCTAGAGTCCTAATTTTTAATAACAAATTTCTAATTCTAAATATCTCACAAATATATTAAATATTCTAGAATAATAATTATTAATTTAATATCTTAAATTAATAATTATTTTATTCAAACACTATAACCTATGATAAACTTTATTTTTGGATCATCTAACATTCCCCCCTATGATCCAAAGATACATTACAACAGATACCAAGTTCATCCCTGAACTTAGTAAATTTTATTCTACCAAGAGGTTTTGTGAAAATGTCGGAGGTCTGATCTTCTGAAGGGCAAAACACTGGCTTGATGACATCCTTTGCAATGAGAGATCTGATATGATGATACTTGGTGTCCACATGCTTTGTCTTTGAATGGAAAACTGGATTCTTGGCAAGCTTTATTGCTGATTGATTGTCGATGAATAATGAAGTAGCTTCTGCTGGAGGAATCCCCAAGTCTTGTAAAACTCGACATAACCAAACAATCTCACATGCTGCTTCCCATGCTGAAATGTACTCTGCTTCTGCTGAAGAAGTGGCCACTGTACTTTGCTTCTTGCAACTCCAGGAAACTGCAGCTGACCCCATATTCATTAAGTAACTTGAGGTAGATGCCCTGTCATCAATACTGCCAGCAAAGTCAGCATCTGAAAATCTACCAAGTACAAAATTTTTAGTCTTTTTGTAAAGAAGACCAAAATCTTTTGTTCCTTGGATATATCGAAGAACTCTTTTGGCTGCATTCCAGTGGCTGTCTAATGGTTCCTGCATAAAACGTGAAAGAATACTGACTGCATAAGATAGATCAGGACGAGTGGTTGTCAAATAAATCAAGCTGCCAATCAACTGTCTGTAAGTCGTGATGTCCACTTTTTCCCCCCCTTCAAATTTTGAAAGTTTTAAGTTTTGTTCCATAGGGGTAAGGACAGGCTTACAATCTTGCATTCCAAATCGCTGAAGAATTTATGCTGCATATTTACTCTGGGAAATGAAGATCTGATGTGGACGTTGGAATATTTCAACTCCAAGATAGTAGTGAAGTAGTCCCAAATCTGTCATCTTAAAACCTGCATGCAACTCGTTTTTCACCTATTCAATGTGATCATCACTGTTTCATAGCCTGTTAGACATTACATAACAGGCTATGAAACTTTTATTCATACTGACCATTCTACAATTAGATATTTAATGAACAAACCTGTTACTAATGGCAGAGTGACAAGATGGCTTTTAATTTTGCAAGAATTCAATATTACTGTGTTGGATAGACCAGAAAACAGTAATACGTAGTCGATTTCTTGTCTAGGATTCGTAATACTAAAGAAGATTCTCCCCAGAAGATTAATTTCCCCGATGAATACTTGTTTGTAAAGTTTGTAACTATTAAGACCCTTGGTTCCTTGGTGCATGATATTGCTAATTATTTGGTTACATGTGGAAACTACCTTCTACATTTATTTCCAAGAGAAAAACGAAAAGATTATTCAGGAGAGTTCAAAATATTCATGGATTTCTAACGAATTGTTTAAAACAGGCCAGATCTTGTGATCGAAGATGTCGTGGAAGATGAAATGCCTGATATTCTTAAGGCATGTCATGATGAACCATGTGTAAGTGCTATTAATTGTAGACAAAAGGACGGCCTATGCACCTCCTTTCTTTGGGATATTATTGGCCTTCCTCTTCAAAGATGCAAAACAATATGTCAAAAGGTGTGATAGCCGCCAAAGAGTAGGGAAACCTACCCTTTCAAATGAAATGCCATTGCAAACATAGGTACTCATTGAACCCTTTGAAAAATGGGCTTTAGATTTCATTGGACCTATTAATCCACCATCTAAGAAAAATAAGTATATATTGGTTTGTACTGATTATGTTACTAAATGAGTAGAAGCCAAAGCATTAGTATCTGCTACTAAAAATTCAGTTGTTCATTTTCTTAATGAGGATATTTTTACTCGCTTTGGTGTTCCAAGAGAAATTGTGACAGATCAGGGGAGCCAATTCACATCCAATTTGGTGGAGAAGTTGATGGAAGAATACAAAATCAAGCACAGAAGATCTACTCCCCGTACTTCATCCACAAGCAAATGGTCAAGTGGAGTCCACAAACAAAGTTCTTGAAAGTATCATCACCAAAATTGTTCATCTACATAGAAGAGATTAGCAAGGGTCAAGCCTTGTGGGCCTACGTAACTACATGGAGAATACAACAAGACATTCCTCCTATGAACTTGTTTATGGGAAAGAAGTCTTGCTCCCCATTGAGTCTCAAATCAAAGACCTTCAAGATAAGGGTCGGCTTGGGGATGGACTTACCTAAGCCCAAAAGCATAGAATGGAGCAGTTGAATGAGCTAGATGAGATCAGACAAGAAGCAATTCTAAGAACTGATCTAGTTCAATATCAAAGAACTAAATGGCATGACAAATATATCAAAGGGAAGAAGTTTCAAGAAGGATATTGGGCATTGTTATTTGATTCCAATTTTAAAGATTTTCAAGGGAAATTTCAGACTCATTGGCTTGGGCCATATGAGATTGACAAGATCTTTAGCAATGGAGCTGTAAGAATCAAGACCATTGATGAGTTTCAAACTCCTCTTATCGGAATGGCCATAGATTGAAAGTTTATCATAAGCTACTCTCAAAAGAGGACTTTGTCAAGATGTTTCAAGAAAGTTCTGCAATCAGGCTGGTACAGAAGAATTCTTCTTCTCCACCAACCTAGTTCTTGTGTTCTTTTCAGTTAAAAAAATAATAATAATAATAATAATAATAATAATGGTATAAGCCTGAAAACCAATCATCGATTGCGTCTTATACGTAAAATATAGGGTGAAATCAGGGAAACCCGACACTCTATATTTTCCAAAAAAATCTTTCCTTCATTTCACAAGCTTTGTCACCACTCATTCCACTTCATTCCACTTCATTCCACTTCATTCCATTTCATTTCACTTCATTCCACTTCATTCACTTTATTTCATTCCATTCCATCAATAAAAATCTTTTTCATGACCATTTCCATCCGGTCATTTGTCATTTTTTCATTTCCATTCATCCAAGTAATAGCTGTGTCATTTTCCGCAGCTGACATCTGTTTCCGCAGCTGACTCCAGTTTCCGCAGCCAGAAGCAGATTCCGCAGCTACTACTCTGTTTTCAAAGAGAATGTACAGTCAGATGTTATTTTTATAATTATGAAATAAAATGTAGGAGAGAGGATCAATGGAGCATTCAAAGACACCAATGGAGATCAGTCAGTTGAAGACCAAGGGCAAAGGCAAAGATTCCAAAGGTATGAATAAAATTTATTTCAAATAGTATTGAAAAATACATTTTTATATAGTTTTGAACCATGAGCTCTATCCATTACGTGCAATGATTATATTGACAGTTCCGTAACCTTTCACGATCTCCATGTTATCCTCTTGCATTTATTCACAAACGGTTTCATCATTAAACCCCGATTTTCACTCATGAAATTCAATATCCCACCTAAGTGATAATGAAGCGTATTCGATTTGACCAAAGACGTATTCGATTTGACTAAGGACTCTACAAGAGAGATCAAGTCACAACCGTTGATTGAAACATGTTCAGCATTTATTTCGTAGCCACCAAAATTCAAACAAGGGGTCAATGTGTTATATTCTATCAATCTACTTCCAAATTCTATGTTTGTTATAAGCCAAACTTAATTGCCTGCTTCATCCCGTTTCGCCTTTGCTCATTCTCACTCCCTGACATTCACCCAATAGCCTCATTCATTCCCAATTTTATGATACATCCTCACTGTACCCATTGTGCTCAAGCCGAGCATTCAACCATTCTACTTCCATTTGAAACCTTCTAAGGCAAATTTGTGAAATAATGCAGAAGAGAAATGGGTAAATTGCTAAGAGCAGAACCGGAAGGACCGAAGTTCATGGAGGGATATCCGCAAGTAAGGGAGATATTGAAGAAAGAAAAATGGCTGCGTTTTATCCAGAAGTTCAGAGGTTATCACAAAGAAGTTACAAAAGCATTTGCAAGGTCATTTAATGGCTTGGAAGCAGAAATTGGAGACCTTAAGTTTGCGGTCAATGAAGCATCTATAGCAACAGCCACGGAACTTCTTCAGGAGGGTGAGCGTTGGTTTAAGAATAAAAGTATCAGTGATGAAGCATGGAGAGAAATCTTACGAGACCAAGGTATGGACATAACTGTTTTTAAAAGAGGAATTCCTGTGCATGCATTGAAAGAGGAATGGGCTACTTTGCTGCTAGTTGTTCAGAAATTCATTACATGTGAAGGCCATTTTGGGTCCATGTACATGTACCATACCAGGTTACTAATGAATTTTCTAGATAATCAAGCTCTCAATCTTCCATATTTTCTGTTAAATAGCTTGAAGAAAATGGTTGTGACTGTTCAGAAACACTTAGGAGATGTAGACCCCATCTATATCACCACGGTCTTGTAAAAATTCTGATTGAAAAGGAGTTAAAGGAAAAGAAAGACACATGGGAACAATTTCTAGTTAGAAATTTCTTTGAGGAACCTCAGGAAATTCCTGAAGGTAGTTCAACAAGAAGGAGTGGAAGAAAAAGAATAAATGTTGAAACCCAAATTACTCCTACTCAGGAAATTCCTACAGCTAGCACAGCAAGAAGAAGTAGGAGGAAAAGAACAATTGATGAAATCCAAAACACTCCTACTACTACTATGGAAAGAACTGATAGGGAAGAGAGACTGGTAAAAAGGAAGAAGAAGGAAATCAAAGGTAAGAAGCCAATAATACCAAAAGGGAAAGAAATTATTGAGGCTGTACATAAAACTCCTTCTTCTGAAGAAGAAGATCATCAAATACTATCTGAAAGATTAGTCTATCTTCAAAAACAGTCATCTATATCCAAGAAGGCAGAGAAAGGAAAACAAAAACAAAAGGATAGTGTACCACAGCGTGTGAGGAGAAGCAGCAGACTTAAAGGGAAATTGAGAAAAACGCAAATTAAGGGTCCTCATTTCATTGATTTGGGTGAGGAGACATCTGAACAGTCCCTAACTGACCATAGTCCATCTCAGTCAGTTAGTGAACCTAGTTCATTCCATTCCCAATCAGACAATGAGCATACTCCATCTTATTCTTAGCAAAATATTGATGTAAGCCCCCCTCGGCCAGATTTTGAACATAACTCTCCTTTACAGCATTTTGGGGACAGCCCAATAAAAATGACACATGAAATAGACCCCAAGCAGCAGGAGGTATATGACTATATAGAATCTTTGGAAAAGGCAGCCACAGGTCCAAGTACTTCTTCTATTCAGCCTCATACATTGCAGGATGATTTAGTTCAATCATTAAAATAGGAAATTTTTGAGCTGGAGCTTTTAAATAGGCACATCAAAAATGAAAATGAAACATTGAAAGAACAAGGCAAGCTGGACAAGATCATCCATGATAATACTATGTTACATTTGGGAATATGGCAAAAGAAAAATAAGAAATTGAAAAGGAAATGCCAGAAATTGAGCAGAGCACTTGTGAATATCAAATTTAGGTGCTTAATGAAGAAACCTAGAATGATGGCAGTACCAAAGAAGAAGAGAAGGGGATTGGATGTGCTGGCTGAAGTATCAAGGCACATGAACTGAACAAAGAGTATCAAAATTTTGGTTGCATGAGGACATGCAACACCTTCACAGTGGGGGTATGTTGAGTCCCGAATTTGCGTCTTTTCCATACACTTTTCCATACCTTTTTTCACTCACCTAAACCTCCCAAATTGTCAATATCATGTGCAAAAGGGTATCTAACATGGTTTTTAATTATATTTTTGTGTTTTCTATTTGATCTAGATTTTGTTCATTCAGCTGCGGAATCTTGCCACTTTCCGTAGCTGCTGCAACTTTCCGCAGCTATTTTGTGAAACTCTATGCTACAGGTGTCTACAAGGGAAACGAGCCACATGGGCAGGTCAGGAATGACGTGGACATGGTTCGTGTCCTATTGGTTCAAGCAAACTCATCCAAAGAAGCCGCGGTCAAAGGCGTCCACATGGAAGTCAACCATGGAGTTTCATGTCGGCCGAACTCTGTTTCGTGTCACATGAAGACCCATACGGCCGTTTCTAAGCCTGCGGAGGTTAAATCGACATCTGTACAGGGTTCTAGAGTCGAATTCAAGCATCCACCTCTCGTAGATCTACTTTCCAACACGGCCATGCTCCTATATCCGTGGACGTAGTGGTCTACGTGCTCTCCACTAGCATGAACTTTAGGAAACAGTTATAGTTTGTTGTTATATATATTGCGTTTGCATACGCATATGAAGTTAGTCGATATTAGTGAATGTAGTCTCTGTTATCTTTTGATTAGTTTGCTCTGTAGTGATTACGCTGCACTTGTGCCGTAACATTACCATTCTGTAATGAACTGCTTTTTAATATGAGAAGACTCTGTTTTTCAACTTAATTCGTGTTTGAGGACCGTTACCAAGGCTGTGTAGAGGGCCCCTGCTCAGCTAAGGTTTTGTGTATTAGTGTATATTTCTCATTTCATTTCTTTAAAAAATCATTGTATCATAATCCATTCATATGTTCATACTTTGTAGTTGTTTCATTTCTGTTTATATACTTCCACAATTTCCATTTCATTTCTGTCTTTCATGCTTTATGATTGTTAATCACTGATCAGTGTTTATGTTTTTCAGGTTTTAGATGGGCAGCCCAGGCATTTTCATAAGCTTTTTGACTAATGACATGAAACTAACATTGTTCTGCTGCTAGTTTGCTTTTCATAAGGTTTTCGTTTAATTCTAAGATTGCTCGTATGGCCTTGTGCCTTCTTTGTTTTTCTCGCTTCGCAGTTAAAATTTAGATATACTAATCTGTCATAGGATCTTCATTGTTTCGAAAGCAGGCCACTGGACTGATGGTGAGGGATTGAAGTATGAGTGTGTAGTTTGATATTAGTTTACTTTCTGCAAGTTAGATATATTAAATTGCTCATGTCATTTTCAGTTACCTCCGAAAGCCACAGCTGGACCGATGGTGAGGGATTGAAGTATGAGTGTGTAGTTTGATATTAGTTTCTTTTTCTGCAAATTAGATATCAGATTGCTCAAGTTGTTTATGGTTACCTCCGAAAGCCATAGCTGGACTAATGGCGAGGGATCAGAATATAACTTGATGTAATTTGATTTAGATTTACTTTGTTGCAATTCTTGGATTTCTTTAAGCATAGTTTCTTTTTGTGTTTAGACAAAATGAAGAATAGTTTGGTTGCTATTACCAGCTGCATTGCTTTGATTTACTAGATTAGCAAGACCTTTTCATTTCATTCATTTCCAAGAAGACATTTTCATTTTCCTTTTGGGTTTTGTCATTGTAAATTTCCAAATTGCTTTTCAAAAATTTGAAGTTGGTAAATCATTATAAAGGATATCATTTCCTTGAACAATCATAACCATACTTGTTTTTATTTTAGAATTTCCATCTCACATTAGAAAACCAAAAATGACAAAAAGACAAGAAATAGGTTATCTTGCACACATAGTGCGCCACACTTCATCAGCTTACGAATCCCGGATTGATAAATTAATGTAGCAATTTAGGACACACTAAATTGACCAAACATTTTGGCGCCATTGCCGGGGAAGTGTAACTAGGTAGCCAATTTCTTAAAAAAAAAACAATAAAAAGAAGGGAAAACTTGATAACTTCTTGAAGTATGCTCTCCTCTTGCACCTAGTGTGATCTGGAGGATCAGAAAAGAGAGTTATTGGTTCAGTAATTTCTTAAGTATGCTCTCTTCTTGCACCTAGTGTGACTTGGAAGATCAGAAAGAGAATTATTAGCCCAACTTTAAAAAAAAAATAAAAAATGACATGCATAGAGCAAGAGATTCTAGGGGAAGGTTTATAGCTAAAGCCAAGAGTTCGATTTTCACAACTCCATCTTCTTTAAGGCATAGACCAGATTCACCACCATCTACCCCTAGCCTTAAGATTTTTGGAAGTCAAGGAACAGCTGAATTAGAGGATTCTCCTGTACCACCTACTAAAACCCACTTAGAAAAAAAAGAGACTTTCTCTCATCCTTCCTTGGTAGAAGAACTAGAGGACTATAAGGACTCTAAAGAAACTATCATGGCAGAGGAAGTAATAAATAGAGGTGGAGGTAGAAGAGGAGGAGATAATGGAGATACCAATGGTGAAGGAAATAATGGTAGAAATAGGGATTTGTTGGGATTCCCTATAGCTGATGAGGAAACTCATGCAACAATGAAAAATATTTCACCATCTGTTCTCCCTAACTTTTATGGATTACGAATTGAGGATCCTGAAACATTTCTGTTTGATTTTGAAGTTGTGTGCCGAACTTATGACTATATGGAAGATTCTCAAAAACTCAAACTGTTTCCTTCAACATTGAAGGGATCTGCTTTGAAATGGTTCATGGGATTAGCCACTCAATCTATCAGGACTTGGAATGAAATGAAACAAACATTTTTTGATAGATACTTGGACTATTGTATGCCCACCAATCACAAGGATGAGGTATTCAAAATGATGCAAAAAGAAGATGAAAATTTGGAAGACTTACTTGAAAGATTTCAATACAACTTGAAAAGAGCAAAGATGAGCAACTTAGATGATGAAACCTTGAAAGCCCTCATATTAAAAGCCATTAGAGATGAATGGATAGATATTTTAAACATGATGGGAAAGGAGACATTTCTCAACTTCCACTTCGTGACATAACAGAACTATGTGTCCATCTCTCAAGAGGAAAATCTAAAACAGGAAAAGGGCCTAGGGATCCTTCTCTTATTAGGGCTAACAAATCTGCAACTGGATCAGTAAGTAGGGCAGAGATTGGTAATATGTTTGATGAGTTCAAAACTGATATCTTAGGGAGCCTTAGTGAACAACTAGACACCCTTAAAATCCAAAACAAGCAGAAAGCAGAAACAGATGCTTTAGCCATCTTTTGTCCGAAATGTAGGAAGAAACATGCTTTAAGGGAATGTCCCTTGGATGCAAAAGTTGTAGACACATGTATGATTTGCTCAGAAAATCATGAGATCAAGGATTGTCCTTCAATTCCTGGACTCAAAGCTGTTTTTCAAGAAGATCCAAATTCAGTAGAATCTCTCTGTTTTGTCGCAAGGAGACCTTGGCAGGGACAACAATCTCAAGGGTTTAACAACCCTATGAATCTTCAAACCCAACCAAATTGGAATCCTTGGCAACAACCTTAGACCCAACATCAAAATTCATATCAGCCATGGGTACAAGGGATGCAAAATCCTTATGGGAGATTTGCTCAATTTTATCAATATCCTCCATCTTTTCAAAGTCAACAAATTCCACAACTTCCAAACCCAAATCCACAACTTTCATTGCCATTTCCACAACAACAACCTTCTCAACAAAATACAAATCCTCAACTCATGCTTCCATACCAACAGAAGACAAATCAACTTCCAGCTCAGCCATTGCCAAATCCTAACAATAAGAATCCTTAAACTACTTATATGGTAGAAGGACAACAATTTCCTACCTATATGATTGTTCCTCTCAACGATGTACAACTCAGATCTGGTAGAGTTTTAGAAAAACCTTCTATAGACATTCAAGAGCAAGATACCTCTGAGGAGGACTCTCTTCAAGTCAATAAGGGTTCTGAGAAAGAATCTCTTCAAAATTCAAAAATTCAAAAAGAAAAAGAAAAGCTAGCATCCACAACTCCTATAGTTGAGCAACATGTATCTTCATCTACACCTCCTTTTCCGGAAAGACTACAAATTGATAAGGGGGTGGAAAAACAAATTTTGTTGCCTAACTATGACTTTCTAGATGAACTGAAGAATGTTTGTATCAAGATTCCATTGCTACAAGCCATTCGAGAAATTCCTATTCTAGCAAAAACCATAAAGGAGTTGAGTTTCAAAAGACCAGGAAGAAAGCTAAAGGACACAAGAAGAATCTACCTGGTAGGAAAGATTGCATACATTATGATGGGAAAAATTACCATGCAGAAGTATGTAGATCCAGGAAGTCCAATTGTCAAGACACATATAAATGGGATAGAAATTCCAAACACGTTGATTGACTTAGGGGCTGCTATCAACATTATGAGTAGACAGACTATGGAACAGTTAAAACTTCCTAACCTTCTTTTTACACCTACTTTATTGCAACTTGCAGATCGATCGGTTATTAAACCAGATGGTGTATTAGAAGATATTTCAGTCTCCTGAGATTCTTGGGAATATCCAGTAGACTTTATGATTTTGACTCCCAAAAGTAATCTAGGAGGACATCCAATTATCTTAGGAAGACCTTGGCTGGCCACAGCTGATGCTTTTATTAGTTGTAGATCTGGAGACATATACATTTCTAATGGTAATTCGACAAAGAAATTCAATTTGTATCCTCCAGCAAGAGCAATCACAGAAATAGGAGACAATGAATAGGTCGATGATGAGGACACTATACAACCTGTCTTTACCATTTCTGAAATCAGTGAGGATAGTCAAATTCTGAACACATTAGAAAATTTTGAGACATCTTCAGAATATGACCCCACACAATTTCAGTTGGAATCTGACATAGAATATTTATCATCAAGACAAATGTCTCTTTACTCCATGGAAGAGTTTGGTAATTCTGCTATTGAGATTTTTCCAGAAAAGACATTGAATATCAACAAACATCTGGAGAAGTCACAACAAGAAGAACTAACCAGAATCTTGCAAAAACATTGTACTGCATTTGCATGGGAGTATACTGACATGAAGGGTATTGATCCTAAGACTTGTATCCATCATATCTATATTGAGGAAAACAGTAGACCAATCAGACAACCTCAAAGAAGGATGAATCCAAATCTTAGGGAGATAGTGAAAGAAGAGCTCCAAAACCTTCTCAATGTAAACTTCATTTATCCAATTTCAGATAGCCGATGGGTTTCTCCTTTGGTTATAGTGCCTAAAAAGAATGGTAAATGGAGGGTATGCATTGATTACATGGAATTGAACAAAGCAACTTTGAAGGATCACTTTCCTTTGCCTTTTATTGATCAGGTATTAGATACATTAGCAGGTAAAAAGTACTTTTCATTTTTTGATGGTTTTAGTGGCTATAATCAAATTCAGGTAGCACCTGAAGATCAAGATAAGACCACATTTACTTGTCCATGGGGAACTTTTGCCTACCGAGTGCTTCCTTTTGGGTTATGTAATGCACCAGCAACATTCCAAAGAGCAGTACTAGGAATTTTTTCTGATCTAATCCATGATTGTGTAGAGGTTTATGTGGATGATTTTACAGTTTATGGTAATTCATTTGAAGAGGCATTAGAAAATTTGGAAAAAGTTCTCATAAGATGTAAAGAAACAAACCTTTCATTAAGCCATGAAAAATGCTTTATGATGTTTACTTAAGGGATTGTTTTAGGACATCATATTTCAGGAGATGGAATTAAGGTTGATAGATCAAAAGTTGAAGTCATCTCCAAGTTGCCTATTCCAAATTGTCAAAGAGATGTTAGAAGTTTTCGAGGATTTACTGGTTACTATAGAAGATTTATAGAAAACTTCACTAAAATAGCATCTCCACTCTTCAAATTGCTTACAAAAGACTGTGAATTTAAATGGGATCCTGATTGTCAATCAGCCTTTGAAACTTTGAAAACAAGAATATCTCAAGCACCTATCTTGAGAGGACCAAATTGGAAACTCCCTTTCCATATTTCTACGGATGCTTCAGATACAGCTCTAGGAGCTGTGTTGGGTCAAAAAGATTTAGTTCCTTATGCCATTTATTATACCAGTAAAAATTTGACTCCCACAGAGTTGAATTATACTGTGACTGAAAAAGAGTTTTTAGCCGTTGTTCATGCAATTAATAAGTTTAGACATTACATAACAGGCTATGAAACTTTTATTCATACTGACCATTCTGCAATTAGATATTTAATGAACAAAACTGTTACTAATGGCAGAGTGACAAGATGGCTTTTACTTTTGCAAGAATTCAATATTACTGTGTTGGATAGACCAGGAAAACAGAATACAGTAGCTGATTTCTTGTCTAGGATTCAGAATACTAAAGAAGATTCTCCTGTAGAAGATAAATTTCCCGATGAATACTTGTTTGCAGTAACTATTAAGACCCCTTGGTATGCAGATATTGCTAACTATTTGGTTACAGGGAAACTACCTTCACATTTATTTCCAAGAGAAAAACGAAATATTATTCAGGAGAGTTCAAAATATTCATGGATTTCTAACGAATTGTTTAAAACAGGGCCAGATCTTGTGATCAGAAGATGTGTCAGGGAAGATGAAATGCCTGATATTCTTAAGGTATGTCATGATGAACCATGCGGCGGACACTTTGCAGACAAAAGGATGGCCTATAAAATCCTCTCTTTAGGATATTATTGGCCTTCCCTCTTCAAAGATGCAAAACAATATGTCAAAAGGTGTGACAGCTGCCAAAGAGTAGGGAAACCTACCCTTTCAAGTGAAATGCCATTGCAAACACAGGTACTCATTGAACCCTTTCAAAAATGGGCTTTAGATTTCATTGGACCTATTAATCCACCATCTAAGCAAAAGAAGTATATATTGGTTTGTACTGATTATGTTACTAAATGGGTAGAAGCCAAAGCATTAGTATCTGCTACTGAAAATTCAGTTGTTCATTTTCTTTATGAGGATATTTTTACTCGCTTTGGTGTTCCAAGAGAAATTGTGACAGATCAGGGGAGCTAATTCACATCCAATTTGGTGGAAAAGTTGATGGAAGAATACAAAATCAAGCACAGAAGATCTACTCCTTACCATCCACAAGCAAATGGTCAAGTGGAGTCCACAAACAAATTTCTTGAAAGTATCATCACCAAAACTGTTCATCTACATAGAAGAGATTGGGTAGAAAGGCTTCCAGAAGCCTTGTGGGCCTACAGAACTACATGGAGGAATACAACAGGACATTCTCCCTATGAACTTGTTTATGGGAAAGAAGTCTTGCTCCCCATTTAGTTCCAAGTCAAGACCTTCAAGATAGCAGTTCAGTTGGGGATGGACTTATCAGAAGCCCAAAAGCATAGAATGGAGCAGTTGAATGAGCTAGATGAGATCAGATAAGAAGCAATTCTAAGAACTGATCTAGTTCAATATCAAAGAACTAAATGGCATGACAAATATATCAAAGGGAAGAAGTTTCAAGAAGGAGATTGGGCATTGCTATTTGACTCCAAGTTTAAATATTTTCAAGGGAAATTTCAGACTCATTGGCTTGGGCCATATGAGATTGACAAGGTCTTTAGCAATGGAGCTGTAAGAATCAAGACCATTGATGAGTTTCAAACTCCTCTTATCGTGAATGGCCATAGATTGAAAGTTTATCATAAGCCACTCTCTAAAGAGGATTTTGTCAAGATGTTTCAAGAAAGTTCTGCAATCAGGCTGGTACAGAAGAATTCTTCTTCTCCACCAGCCTAGCTTTTGTTTTTTTCAGTTAAAAAAAAAAAGAAAAAAAAAAAAGAGAAAAAAATGGTATAAGCCTGAAAACCAATCATTGATTGGCAGTCTTATGCAGAAAATATAGGGTGAAAATCAGGGGCACCTGACACTCTATATTTTCCAAAAATAAAAATAAAAAAAATATGTCTTTCATTTCATTTCATTTCACCACCCACTCTATTTCATTCCACTTCATTCCATTTCATTTCATTCCATCCCATCAATAAAATCTTTTTCATGACCATTTTTATCCGGGTCATTTGTCATTTGTTCATTTCCATTCATCAAAGCAATAGCCGTGCCGGGCTTCCGCACCGACATCCTGCTTCCGTGTACCGACCGCTTCCGGAACCAGGCTGCATTCCACAGCTACTACTCTGTTTTCAAAGAGAATGTACAATCAGATGTTATTTCCAAAATTATGAAATAAAATGCAGGTGAGAGGATCAATGGAGCATTCAAGACACCAATGGAGATCAATCAGTTGAAGACCAAGGACAAAGGCAAAGATTCCAAAGGTATGAATAAAATTTATTTCAAATAGCATTGAAAAACACATTTTTATATATTTTTGAACCATGAGCTCTATCCATTACGCGCAATGATTATATTGACAGTTCCGTAACCTTTCACGATCTCCATATTATCCTCTTGCATTCATTCACAAACGGTTTTATCATTGAAATTCCGATTTTCACTCATGTTCCAATATCCCACCGGAGATAATGAGACGTATTTGATTTGACCAAGGACTCTTAAAGCCGCATAAATTCATAACCGTTGATTGAAACGTGTTCATATTTATTACACAGCCACCAAAATTCAAAATGTTGCCGAATGTATTATACTTTATTAATCTCTTTGTCGTGTCTCTGCCGTGTTTACGAAACCCGGCCACTTTGCTCATTCTCATTCCCGGATATTTACCCACTGTCTCATTCCATTTCGTTCCTTTTGTTCATTCTCACTTCCGGATATCTACCCACAGTCTCACTCCATTCTGTTTATGATGCTCATTTCCATTTTATGATACATCCCCACAGCCATTGTGCTCGTTCCTGTGCATTCAACCATTCTATTTCCATTTGAAACCCTCACGAAGGCAAATTTGTGAAGAACAGAAAAGTGAAATGGGTAAATTACTAAGAGCAGAGCCAGAAGAACCGAAGTTTATAGAGGGATATCCGCAAGCAAAAGAGATATTGAGGAAAGCAAAATGGCTGCGTTTTATTCAGAAATTCAGAGGTTATCACAAGGAAGTTACGAAAGCATTTGCAAGGTCGTTTGATGGCTCAGAAGCAGAGATTGGAGACCTCAAGTTTGCAGTCAATGAAACATCTATAGCAACAGCCACGGAACTTCTTCAGGAGGGAGAGCGTTGGTTCAAAAATAAAAGCATCAGTGATGAGGCATGGAGAACAATCTTACGAAACCAAGGTATGGACATAACTGTTTTTAAGAGAGGAATTCCTGTGCATGCATTGAAGGAAGAATGGGCCACTTTACTGCTAATTGTTCAGAAATTCATTACATGTGAAGGCTGTTTTGGGTCCATGTACATGTACCATACCAGGCTATTAATGAATTTTCTAGAAAACCAAACTCTTAATCTCCCATATTTTCTATTCAATAGCTTGAAGAAAATGGCTGTGACTGTTCAAAAACACTTAGGAGATGTAGAGCCTCATCTATATCACCACGGTCTTATAAAAATTCTGATTGAAAAGGAGTTAAAGGAAAGAAAAGACACATGGGAACAATTTCTAGTTAGAAATTTCTTTGAGGAACCTCAGGAAATTCCTGAAGGTAGTTCAATAAGAAGGAGTAGAAGAAAAAGAATAAATGTTGAAACCCAAATTACTCCTACTCAGGAAATTCCTGCAGCTAGCACAGCAAGAAGAAGTAGGAGGAAAAGAACAATTGAGGAAATCCAAAACACTCCTACTACTACTATGGAAAGAACTGATAGGGAAGAGAGACTGGTAAAAAGGAAGAAGAAGGAAATCAAGGGTAAGAAGTCAATAATACCAAAAGGGAAAGAAACTATTGAGGCTGTACATAAAACTCCTTCTTCTGAAGAAGAAGATCATCAAATACTATCTGAAAGATTAGTCTATCTTCAAAAACAGTCATCTATATCCAAGAAGGCAGAGAAAGGAAAACAAAAACAAAAGGATAGTGTACCACAGCGTGTGAGGAGAAGCAGCAGACTAAAGGGAAAATTGAGAAAAATGCAAATTAAAGGTCCTTATTTCATTGATTTGGGTGAGGAGACATCTGAACAGTCCCCAACTGACCATAGTCCATCTCAGTCAGTTAGTGAACCTGGTTCATTCCATTCCCAATCAGACAATGAGCATACTCCATCTTATTCTCAGTAAAATATTGATGTAAGCCCTCCTCGGCCAGATTTTGAACATAACTCTCCTTTACAGCATTTTGGGGACAGCCCAATAAAAATGATACCTAAAATAGACCCCAAGCAGCAGGAGGTATATGACTATATAGAATCTTTGGAAAAGGCAGCCACAGGTCCAAGTACTTCTTCTATTCATCCTCATACATTGCAGGATGATTTAGTTCAATCATTAAAACAGGAAATTTTTGAGCTGGAGCTTTTAAATAGGCACATCAAAAATGAAAATGAAACATTGAAAGAACAAGGCAAGCTGGACAAGATCATCCATGATAATACTATGTTACATTTAAATATGGTAAAAAGAAGAATAAGAATTGAAAAGGAAAATGCTAGAATTGGATATGTTGGATATACTGTAAAATATCAAATTTAGGTGCTTAATGAAGAAATCAATGACATGATTTAAGAAAAAGAGAAGAGGATTGGATGTGGTCATTAAGTATCAAGGCACATGAATTGAAGAAAAAGAGTATCAATGGCTTGCATGAGGACATGCAACACCTTCACAAAGGGGGGTATGTTGAGTCCCAAATTTGCATCTTTTCCATACACCTCTCTTACCTTTTCACTCTCCTAAACCTCCCAAATTGTCAATATCATGTGCAAAAGAGCATTTAACATGGTTTTTAATTATATTTTTGTGTTTGCTATTTGATCTAGATTTTGTTCATTCAGCTGCGGAATCTTGCCACTTTCTGCAGCTGCTGCAAATTTCCGCAGCTATTTTGTGAAACTCTATGCTACAGGTGTCTACAAGGGAAACGAGCCACATGAGCAGGTCAGGAATGACGTGGACATGGTTCGTGTCCTATTGGTTCAAGCAAACTCGTCCAAAGAAGCCGCGGTCAAAGGCGTCCACATGGAAGTCAACCATGGAGTTTCATGTCGGCCGGAATCTGTTTCGTGTCACAGAAAGATCCATACGGCCGTTTCTAAGCCTGCGGAGGTTAAATCGACATCTTTACAGGGTTCTAGAGTCGAATTCAAGCATCCACATTTCGTAGATCTACTTTCCAACACGGCCATACTCCTATATCCGTGGACGTAGTGGTCTACGTGCTCTCTGCTAGCATGAACTTTAGGAAACAGTTATAGTTTGTTGTTATATATAGTGCGTTTGCATACGCACAAAAAGTTAGTTGATGTTAGCGAATGTAATCTCTGTTATCTTTTAGTCTGCTCTGTAGTGATTACGCTGCACTTGTGCCGTAACATTACCATTCTGTAATGAACTGCTTTTTAATATGAGAAGACTCTGTTTTTCAACTTAATTCGTGTTTGAGGACCGTTACCAAGGCTGTGTAGAGGGCCCATGCTTAGCTAAGGTTTTGTGTATTAGTGTATATTTCTCATTTCATTTCTTTAAAAATCATTGTATCATAATCCATTCATATGTTCATACTTTGCAGTTGTTTCATTTCTGTTTATATACTTCCATAATTTCCATTTCATTTCTGTCTTTCATGCTTTATGATTGTTAATCACTGATCAGTGTTTATGTTTTTCAGGTCTTAGATAAGCAGCCCGGGCATTTTCATAGCTTTTTGACTAATGACATGGAACTAACATTGTTCTGCTGCTAGTTTGCTTTTCATAGTTTTTGTTTAATTTCAGTATTGCTCTGTACATTTCAGTTTTGTTTTTCTGCTTCAGTAGTTAAAATTTAGTATATTAAATCGCTCATAGCATCTTCACCATCTTCACCAGCTTCCTCCTCAAGCTACAAATTGGATCATGCAAAGGGATTGAATTATGAATGTGTAGTTTGATATTAGTTTACTTTCTGCAATTTAGATATATTAAATTGCTCATGACATCTTCAGTTACCTCCGAAAGCCACAGCTGGACTGATGGTGAGGGATTGAATTATGAATGTGTAGTTTGATATTAGTTTACTTTCTGCAAGTTAGATATCAGCTTACTCAAGTTGTTTATGGTTACCTCCGAAAATCATAGCTGGACTAATGATGAAGGTCAAGATAAATTGATAACTGATTTAGATTTATTTTGTTGCAATTTTGAATTTCCTTAAGCATAGTTCTTTTGTATTTAGTTGGCAGCAAGAATAGTTTAGTTTTCATGCTCACTAGTTTACTGTTTTGATTTATTAGATTAGCATCACCTTTTCATTTCAGTAGCACATTTTCATTTTCCTTTTTAAGTCTTGTCATTGTAAATTTCAAATTGCTTTTTAAAATTTCAAGTTGGTAAATCATTATAGGGGATATCACTTCCTTGAACAAACATAACCAAACTTGTTTTCATCTTATAATTTCCATTTCACCTTAGAAAACCAAAAACGACAATAAGTTAAGAAATAGGTTATCTTGCACATATAGTGCGCCGCACTTCATCAGCTTACGATTCCCGGATTGACAAATTAAATGCAGCAATTTAGGACACACTAAATTGACCAAACATTTTGGCACCGTTGCCGGGGAAGTGTAACTAGGTAGCCAGTTTCTTAAAAAAAAAAAAAACAAAAAATCATAAAAGAAGGGAAAACTTGATAACTTCTTGAAGTATGCTCTCCTCTTGCACCTAGTGTGATCTGGAGGATCAGAAAAGAGAGTTATTGGTTTAGTAATTTCTTAAGTATGCTCTCTTCTTGCACCTAGTGTGATCTGGAAGATCAGAAAGAGAATTATTAGCCCAACTTTTTAAAAAATAAAAAAAAATGACATGTATAGAGCAAGAGATTCTAGGGGAAGGTTTATAGCTAAAGCCAAGAGTTCGATTTTCACAACTCCATCTTCTTCAAGGCATAGACCAGATTCACCACCATCTACCCCTAGCCTTAAGATTTTTGGAAGTCAAGGACCAGCTGAATTAGAGGATTCTCCCATACCACCTACTAAAACCCACTTAGAAAACAAAGAGACTTTCTCTCATCCTTCCTTGGTAGAAGAACTAGAGGACTATAAGGACTCTAAAGAAACTATCATGGCAGAGAAAGTAATAAATAGAGGTGGAGGTAGAAGAGGAGGAGATAATGGAGATAACAATGGTGAAGGAAATAATGGTAGAAATAGGGATTTGTTGGGATTCCCTATAGTTGATGAGGAAACTCATGCAACAATGAAAAATAGTTCACCATCTGTTCTCCCTAACTTTTATGGATTGCGAAGTGAGGATCCTGAAACATTTCTGTTTGAGTTTGAAGTAGTGTGCCGAACTTATGACTATATGGAAGATTCTCAAAAACTCAAACCGTTTCCTTCAACATTGAAGGGATCTGCTTTGAAATGGTTCATGGGATTAGCCACTCAATCTATCAGGACTTGGAATGATATGAAACAAACATTTTTGGATAGATACTTTGACTATTGTATGCCCACCAATCACAAGGATGAGGTATTCAAAATGATGCAAAAAGAAGATGAAAATTTGGAAGACTTAATTGAAAGATTTCAATACAACTTGAAAAGAGCAAAGATGAGAAACTTAGATAATGAAACCTTGAAAGCCCTCCTATTAAAAGCCATTAGAGATGAATGGATAGACATTTTAAACATGATGGGGAAAGGAGACATTTCTCAACTTCCATTACGTGATATAACAGAACTATGTATCCATCTCTCAAGAGGAAAATCTAAAACTGGAAAAGGGCCTAGGGATTCTTCTCTTATTAGGGCTAACAAATCTGCAACTGGATCAGTAAGTAGGGCAGAGATTGGTAATATGCTTGATGAGTTCAAAACCGATATCTTAGGGAGCCTTAGTGAACAACTAGACACCCTTAAAATCCAAAACAAGCAGAAAGCAGAAACAGATGCTTTAGCCATCTTTTGTCCGAAATGTAGGAAGAAACATGCTTTAAGGGAATGCCCCTTGGATGCAAAAGTTGTAGAAACATGTATGATTTGCTCAGAGAATCATGAGATCAAGGATTGTCCTTCAATTCCTGGACTCAAAGCTGTTTTTCAAGAGGATCCAAATTCAGTAGAATCTCTCTGTTTTGTCGCAAGGAGACCTTGGCAGGGACAACAATCTCAAGGGTTTAATAACCCTATGAATCTTCAAACCCCACCAAATTGGAATCCTTGGCAACAACCCTGGCCCCAACATCAAAATTCATATCAGCCATGGGTACAGGGGATGCAAAATCCTTATGGGAGATTTGCTCAATTTTATCAATATCCTCCATCTTTTCAAAATCAACAAGCTCCACAATTTCCAAGCCCAAATCCACAACTTTCATTGCCATTTCCACAACAACAACCTTCTCAACAAAATACAAATCCTCAAATCATGCTCCCATACCAACAGAAGACAAATCAACTTCCAGCTCAGCCATTGCCAAATCCTAACAATAAGAATCCTCAAACTACTTATATGGTAGAAGGACAACAATTTCCTACCTATATGATTGTTCCTCTCAACGTTGTACAACTCAGATCTGGTAGAGTTTTAGAAAAACCTTCTATAGACATTCAAGAGCAAGATACCTCTGAGGAGGACTCTCTTCAAGTCAATAAGGGTTCTGAGGAAGAATCTCTTCAAAATTCAAAAATTCAGAAAGAAAAAGAAAAGCTAGCATCCACAACTCCTATAGTTGAGCAACCTGTATCTTCATCTACACCTCCTTTTCCGGAAAGACTACAAATTGATAAGGGGGTGGAAAAACAAATCTTGTTGCCCAACTATGACTTTCTAGATGAATTGAAGAATGTTTGTATCAAGATTCCATTGCTACAAGCCATTCGAGAAATTCCTATTCTAGCAAAAACTATAAAGGAGTTGAGTTTCAAAAGACCAGGAAGGAAGCTAAAGGACACAAGAAGAATCCACCTGGTAGGAAAGATTGCAGATATTATGATGGGAAAAATTACCATGCAGAAATATGTAGATCCAGGAAGTCCAATTGTCAAGACACATATAAATGGAATAGAAATTCCAAACACATTGATTGACTTAGGGGCTGCTATCAACATTATGAGTAGACAGACTATGGAACAGTTAAAACTTCCTAACCTTCTTTTTACACCTACTTTATTGCAACTTGCAGATCGATCGGTTATTAAACCAGATGGTGTATTAGAAGATATTTCAGTCTCCTTAGATTCTTGGGAATATTCAGTAGACTTTATGATTTTGACTCCCAAGAATAATCTAGGAGGACATCCAATTATCTTAGGAAGACCTTGGCTGGCCACAGCTGATGCTTTTATTAGTTGTAGATATGGAGACATGTACATTTCTAATGGTAATTTGACAAAGAAATTCAATTTGTATCCTCCCGCAAGAGCAATTACAGAAATAGGAGACAATGAATGGGTCGATGATGAGAACACTATACAACCTGTCTTTACCATTTCTGAAATTAGTGAGGATAGTCAAATTCGGAACACATTAGAAAATTTTGAGATAACTTCAGAATATGACCCCACACAATTTCAGTTGGAATCTGACATAGAATATTTATCATCAAGACAAATGTCTCTTTACTCTATGGAAGAGTTTGGTAATTTTGCTTTTGAGATTTTTCCAGAAAAGACATTGAATATCAACAAACATCTGGAGAAGTCACAACAAGAAGAACTAACCAGAATCTTGCAAAAACATTCTACTGCATTTGCATGGGAGTATACTGACATGAAGGGTATTGATCCTAAGACTTGCATCCATCATATCTATATTGAGGAAAACAGTAGACCAATCAGATAACCTCAAAGAAGGATGAATCCAAATCTTAGGGAGATAGTGAAAGAAGAGCTCCAAAAACTTCTCAATGTAAACTTCATTTATCCAATTTCAGATAGCCGATGGGTTTCTCCTTTGGTTATAGTGCCTAAAAGGAATGGTAAATGGAGGGTATGCATTGATTACAGGGAATTGAACAAAGCAACTTTGAAGGATCACTTTCCTTTGCCTTTTATTGATCAGGTATTAGATACATTAGCAAGTAAAAAGTACTTTTCATTTTTGGATGGTTTTAGTGGCTATAATCAAATTCAGGTAGCACCTGAAGATCAAGATAAGACCACATTTACTTGTCCATGGGGAACTTTTGCCTACCGAGTGCTTCCTTTTGGGTTATGTAATGCACCAGCAACATTCCAAAGAGCAGTACTAGGAATTTTTCTGATCTAATCCATGATTGTGTAGAGGTTTATATGGATGATTTTACAGTTTATGGTAATTCATTTGAAGAGGCACTAGAAAATTTGGAAAAAGTTCTTATAAGATGTCAAGAAACAAACCTTTCATTAAGCCATGAAAAATGCTTTATGATGTTTACCGAAGGGATTGTTTTAGGACATCATATTTCAGGAGATGGGATTAAGGTTGATAGATCAAAAGTTGAAGTCATCTCCAAGTTGCCTATTCCAAATTGTCAAAGAGATGTTAGAAGTTTTCTAGGATTTACTGGTTACTATAGAAGATTTATAGAAAACTTCACTAAAATAGCATCTCCACTCTTCAAGTTGCTTACAAAAGACTGTGAATTTAATTGGGATCCTGATTGTCAATCCGCTTTTGAAACTTTGAAAACAAGAATATCTGAAGCACCTATCTTGAGAGGACCAAATTGGAAACTTCCTTTCCATATTTCTACAGATGCTTCAGATACAGCTCTTGGAGCTGTGTTGGGTCAAAAAGATTTAATTCCTTATGCCATTTATTACACCAGCAAAAATTTGACTCCCACAGAGTTGAACTATACTGTGACTGAAAAAGAGTTCTTAGCTGTTGTTCATGCAATTAATAAGTTTAGACATTACATAACAGGCTATGAAACTTTTATTCATACTGACCATTCTGCAATTAGATATTTAATGAACAAACTTGTTACTAATGGCAGAGTGACAAGATGGCTCTTACTTTTGCAAGAATTCAATATTACTGTGTTGGATAGACCAGGAAAACAAAATACAGTAGCTGATTTCTTGTCTAGGATTCAAAATTTTAAAGAAGATTCTCCTGTAGAGGATAAGTTTCCTGATGAATACTTGTTTGCAGTAACTACTAAAACTCCTTGGTATGCAGATATTGCTAACTATTTGGTTACAGGGAAACTACCTTCACATTTATTTCCAAGAGAAAAACTAAAAATTATTCAGGAGAGTTCAAAATATTCATGGATTTCTAACGAATTGTTTAAAACAGGGCCAGATCTTGTGATCAGAAGATGTGTCAGGGAAGATGAAATGCCTGATATTCTTAAGGCATGTCATGATGAACCATGCGGCGGACACTTTGTAGACAAAAGGACGGCCTATAAAATCCTCTCTTTAGGATATTATTGGCCTTCCCTCTTCAAAGATGCAAAACAATATGTCAAAAAGTGTGACAGCTGCCAAAGAGTAGGGAAACCTACCCTTTCAAATGAAATGCCATTGCAAACACATGTACTCATTGAACCTTTTGAAAAATGGGCTTTAGATTTCATTGGACCTATTAATCCACCATCTAAGCAAAAGAAGTATATATTGGTTTGTACTGATTATGTTACTAAATGGGTAGAAGCCAAAGCATTAGTAACTGCTACTGAAAATTCAGTTGTTCATTTTCTTTATGAGGATATTTTTACTCGCTTTGGTGTTCCAAGAGAAATTGTGACAGATCAGGGGAGCCAATTCACATCCAATTTGGTGGAAAAATTGATGGAAGAATACAAAATCAAGCACATAAGATCTACTCCTTACCATCCACAAGCAAATGGTCAAGTGGAGTCCACAAACAAAGTTCTTGAAAGTATCATCACCAAAACTGTTCATCTACATAGAAGAGATTGGGTAGAAAGGCTTCCTGAAGCCTTGTGGGCCTACAGAACTACATGGAGAAATACAACAAGACATTCTCCCTATGAACTTGTTTATGGGAAAGAAGTCTTGCTCCCCATTGAGTTCCAAGTTAAGACCTTCAAGATAGCAGTTCAGTTGGGGATGGACTTATGAGAAGCCCAAAAGCATAGAATGGAGCAGTTGAATGAGCTAGATGAGATCAGACAAGAAGCAATTCTAAGAACTGATCTAGTTCAATATCAAAGAACTAAATGGCATGACAAATATATCAAAGAGAAGAAGTTTCCAGAAGGAGATTGGGCATTGTTATTTGACTCCAAGTTTAAAGATTTTCAAGGGAAATTTCAGACTCATTGGCTTGGGCCATATGAGATTGACAAGATCTTTAGCAATGGAGCTGTAAGAATCAAGACCATTGATGAGTTTCAAACTCCTTTTATTGTGAATGGCCATAGATTGAAAGTTTATCATAAGCCACTCTCAAAAGAGGATTTTGTCAAAATGTTTCAAGAAAGTTCTGCAATCAGGCTGGTACAGAAGAATTCTTCTTCTCCACCCGCCTAGCTTTTGTTCTTTTCAGTTAAAAAATAAATAAATAAATAAATAAAAAATAAAAATAAAAAATAAAAAAATAAAAAAATAATGGTATAAGCCTGAAAACCAATCATTGATTGGCAGTCTTATACAGAAAATATAGGGTGAAAATCAGGGATACCTGACACTCTATATTTTCCAAAAAATCTCTCTTTCATTTCACAAGCTTGTCACCACCCACTCCACTTCATTCCACTTCATCCCACTTCATTCCATTTCATTTCATTTCATTCCACTTCATTCACTTCATTTCATTCCATTCCATCAATAAAAATCTTTTTCATGACCATTTCCATCTGGTCATTTGTCATTTGTTCATTTCCATTCATCCAAGTAATAGCTGTGTCAGTTTCCACAGCTGACATCTGTTTCCGCAGCTAACTCCAGTTTCCGTAGCCAGAAGCAGATTCCGCAGCTGCTACTCTGTTTTCAAAGAGAATGTACAGTCAGATGTTATTTTCATAATTATGAAATAAAATGCAGGAGAGAGGATCAATGGAGCATTCAAGACACCAATGGAGATCAGTCAGTTGAAGACCAAGGGCAAAGGCAAAGATTCCAAAGGTATGAATAAAATTTATTTCAAATAGTATTGAAAAACACATTTTAATATAATTTTGAACCATGAGCTCTATCCATTACGCGCAATGATTATATTGACAGTTCCGTAACCTTTCACGATCTCCATATTATCCTCTTGCATTTATTCACAAACGGTTTCATCATTAAACCCCGATTTTCACTCATGATCCAATATCCCACCGGTGATAATGAAGCGTATTTGATTTGACCAAGGACTCTTACAAGCCGCATCAAGTCACAACCGTTGATTGAAACGTGTTCACATTTATTTCGTAGCCACCAAAATTCAAAATGCAGCTGAATGTGTTATATTCTATCAATCTACTCAGTCCTATCTTTGTTATGTTTTCGAAACCCCACTCTGTTCTGTTTCATCCCGTTTCGTTCCTTTTGCTCATTCTTACTCCCGGATATCTACCCACAGTCTCATTCATTCCCATTTTATGATACATCCCCACAGCCATTGTGCTCGTTTCTGAGCATTCAACCATTCTACTTCCATTTGAAACCCTCACGAAGGAAAATTTGTGAAAAACAGAGAAGTGAAATGGGTAAATTGCTAAGGGCAGAGCCGGAAGGACCGAAGTTTATAGAGGGATATCCGCAAGCAAAGGAGATATTGAAGAAAGCAAAATGGCTGCGTTTTATTCAGAAATTCAGAGGTTACCACAAAGAAGTTACGAAAGCATTTGCAAGGTCGTTTGATGGCTCAGAAGCAGAAATTGGAGACCTCAAGTTTTCGGTCAATGAAGCATCAATAGCAACAGCCACAGAACTTCTTCAGGAGGGAGAGCATTGGTTCAAAAATAAAAGCATCAGTGATGAGGCATGGAGAACAATCTTACGAAACCAAGGTATGGACATAACTGCTTTTAAGAGAGGAATTCCTGTGCATGCATTAAAAGAAGAATGGGCCACTTTACTGCTAATTGTTCAGAAATTCATTACATGTGAAGGCCGTTTTGGGTCCATGTACATGTACCATACCAGGCTATTAATGAATTTTCTAGAAAACCAAACTCTTAATCTCCCATATTTTCTATTTAATAGCTTGAAGAAAATGGCTGTGACTGTTCAAAAACACTTAGGAGATGTAGAGCCTCATCTATATCACCATGGCCTTATAAAAATTCTGATTGAAAAGGAGCTAAAAGAAAGAAAAGACACATGGGAACAATTTCTAGTTAGAAATTTCTTTGAGGAACCTCAGGAAATTCCTGAAGGTAGTTCAACAAGAAGGAGTAGAAGAAAAAGAATAAATGTTGAAACCCAAATTACTCCTACTCAGGAAATTCCTGCAGCTAGCACAACAAGAAGAAGTAGGAGGAAAATAATAATTGATGAAATCCAAAATACTCCTACTACTACTATGGAAAGAACTGATAGGGAAGAGAGACTGGTAAAAAGGAAGAAGAAGGAAATCAAGGGTAAGAAGCCAATAACACTAAAAGAAAGAGAAACTATTGAGGCTGTACATAAAACTTCTTCTTCTGAAGAAGAAGATCATCAAATACTATCTGAAAGATTAGTTTATCTTCAAAAACAGTCATCAATATCCAAGAAGGCAGAAAAAGGAAAACAAGAACAAAAGAGTAGTGTACCACAGCGTGTGAGGAGAAGCAACAGACTTAAAGGGAAATTGAGAAAAACGCAAATTAAGGGTCCTCATTTCATTGATTTGGGTGAGGAGACATCTGAACAGTCCCCAACTGACCATAGTCCATCTCAGTCAGTTAGTGAACCTGGTTCCTTTCATTCCCAATCAGACAATGAGCATATTCCATCTTATTCTCAGCAAAATATTGATGTAAGCCCTCCTCGGCCAGATTTTGAACATAATTCTCCTTTACAGCATTTTGGGGACAGCCCAATGAAAATGACACCGGAAGTAGACCCCAAGCAGCAGGAGGTATATGACTATATAGAATCTTTGGAAAAGGCAGCCACAGGTCCAAGTACTTCTTCCATTCAGCCTCATACATTGCAGGATGATTTAGTTCAATCATTAAAACAGGAAATTTTTGAGCTGGAGCTTTTAAATAGGCACATAAAAAATGAAAATGAAACATTGAAAGAACAAGGCAAGCTGGACAAGATCATCCATGATAATACTATGTTACATTTGGGAATATGGCAAAAGAAGAATAAGAAATTGAAAGGGAAATGCCAGAAATTGAGCAGAGCACTTGTAAATATCAAATTTAGGTGCTTAATGAAGAAACCCAGAATGATGGCAGTACCAAGGAAGAAGAGAAGAGGATTGGATGTGCTGGCTGAAGTATTAAGGCACATGAATTGAAGAAAGAGTATCAAAATTTTGGTTGCATGAGGACATGCAACACCTTCACAGTGGGGGTATGTTGAGTCCCAAATTTGCATCTTTTCCATACACTTTTCCATACCTTTTTCACTCTCCTAAACCTCCCAAATTGTCAAATATCAGGTGCAAAAGAGCATTTAACATGGTTTTTAATTATATTTTTGTGTTTGCTATTTGATCTAGATTTTGTTCATTCAGCTGCGGAATCTTGCCACTTTCCGTAGCTGCTGCAACTTCCGCAGCTATTTTGTGAAACTCTATGCTACAGGTGTCTACAAAGGAAACGAGCCACATGGGAAGGTCAGGAATGACGTGGACATGGTTCGTGTCCTATTGGTTCAAGCAAACTCGTCCAAAGAAGCCGCGGTCAAAGGCGTCCACATGGAAGTCAACCATGGAGTTTCATGTCGGCCGGACTCTGTTTCGTGTCACATGAAGACCCATACGGTCGTTTCTAAGCCTGCGAAGGTTAAATCGACATCTGTACAGGGTTCTAGAGTCGAATTCAAGCATCCACCTTTCGTAGATCTACTTTCCAACACGGCCATACTCCTATATCCGTGGACGTAGTGGTCTACGTGCTCTCCACTAGCATGAACTTTAGGAAACAGTTATAGTTTTTTGTTATATATATTGCGTTTGCATACGCATATGAAGTTAGTCGTTATTAGTGAATGTAGTCTCTGTTATCTTTTGATTAGTCTGCTCTGTAGTGATTACGCTGCACTTGTGCCGTAACATTACCATTCTGTAATGAACTGCTTTTTAATATGAGAAGATTCTGTTTTTCAACTTAATTCGTATTTGAGGACCGTTACCAAGGCTGTGTAGAGGGCCCCTGCTCAGCTAAGGTTTTGTGTATTAGTGTATATTTCTCATTTCATTTCTTTAAAAATCATTGTATCATAATCCATCCATATGTTCATACTTTGCAGTTGTTTCATTTCTGTTTATACACTTCCATAATTTCCATTTCATTTGTCTTTCATGCTTTATGATTGTTAATCACTGATCAGTGTTTATGTTTTTCAGGTTTTAAGATAGGCAGCCCGGGCATTTTCATAGCTTTTTGACTAATGACATGGAACTAACATTGTTCTGCTGCTAGTTTGCTTTTCATAGTTTTTGTTTAATTTCAGTATTGCTCTGTACATTTCAGTTTTGTTTTTCTGCTTCAGTAGTTAAAATTTAGATATATTAATCTGCTCATAGCATCTTCAGTTGCCTCCGAAAGCCACAGCTGGACTGATGGTGAGGGATTGCATTATGAAATGTGTAGTTTAGTATTAGTTTCTTTTCTGTAAATTTAGATATATTAAATCATGCATGACATCTTCAGTTGCCTCCGAAAGCCACAGCTGGACTGATGGTGAGGGATTGAATCATGAGTGTATGGTTTAGTATTATTTTACTTTCTGCAAATTAAATATCAGTTACACAAGTTGTTTACGATTACTTCCGAAAATCATAGCTGGACTAATGATGAAGGGTCAGAAGATAAATTGATGTAATCTGATTTAGATTTATTTTGCTGCAATTTTGAATTTCCTTAAGCATAGTTTCTTTTGTGTTTAGTCGGCAGCAAGAATAGTTTGGTTTTCATGCTCACTAGTTTACTGTTTTGATTTATTAGATTAACAGCACCTTTTCATTACAAAGAAAGATACTTAGCTTTTTAAGTCTTGTCATTGTAAATTTCAAATCGCTTTTAAATTTCAAGTTGGTAAATCATTATAGGGGATATCACTTCCTTGAACAAACATAACCAAACTTGTTTTCATCTTCGAATTTCCATTTCACCTTAGAAAACCAAAAACGACAAAAAGTTAAGAAATAGGTTATCTTGCACATATAGTGCGCCGCACTTCATCAGCTTACGATTCCCCGATTGACAAATTAAATGCAGCAATTTAGGACACACTAAATTGACCAAACATTTTGGCGCCGTTGCCGGGGAAGTGTAACTAGGTAGCCAATTTCTAAAAAAAAAAAACATAAAATCATAAAAGAAGGGAAAACTTGATAACTTCTTGAAGTATGCTCTCCTCTTGCACCTAGTGTGATCTGGAGGATCAGAAAAGAGAGTTATTGGTTTAGTAATTTCTTAAGTATGCTCTCTTCTTGCACCTAGTGTGATCTGGAAGATCAGAAAGAGAATTATTAGCCCAACTTTTAAAAATAAAAATAAAAAATGACATGCATAGAGCAAGAGATTCTAGGGGAAGGTTTATAGCTAAAACCAAGAGTTCGATTTTCACAACTCCATCTTCTTCAAGGCATAGACCAGATTCACCACCATCTACCCCTAGCCTTAAGATTTTTGGAAGTCAAGGAACAGCTGAATTAGAGGATCCTCCTATACCACCTACTAAAACCCACTTAGAAAACAAAGAGACTTTTCTCTCATCCTTCCTTGGTAGAAGAACTAGAGGACTATAAGGACTCTAAAGAAACTATCATGGCAGAGGAAGTAATAAATAGAGGTGGAGGTAGAAGAGGAGGAGATAATGGAGATAACAATGGTGAAGGAAATAATGGTAGAAATAGGGATTTGTTGGGATTCCCTATAGTTGATGAGGAAACTCATGCAACAATGAAAATATTTCACCATCTGTTCTCCCTAACTTTTATGGATTACGAAGTGAGGATCCTGAAACATTTCTGTTTGAGTTTGAAGTTGTGTGCCGAACTTATGACTATATGGAAGATTCTCAAAAAACTCAAATCAAGCTTCTCTTCCAACATTGAAGGGATCTGCTTTTGAAATGGTTCATGGATTAGCCACTCAATCTATTAGGACTTGGAATGATATGAAACAAACATTTTTGGATAGATACTTGGACTATTGTATGCCCACCAATCACAAGGATGTGAGGTATTCAAAATGATGCAAAAAGAAGATGAAAATTTGGAAGACTTAATTGAAAGATTTCAATACAACTTGAAAAGAGCAAAGATGAGCAACTTAGATAATGAAACCTTGAAAGCCCTCCTATTAAAAGCCATTAGAGATGAATGGATAGACATTTTAAACATGATGGGGAAAGGAGACATTTCTCAACTTCCATTACGTGATATAAATAATCCACATGTATCCATCTCTCAAGGGAAAAATGTAAAACAGGAAAAGGGCCTAGGGATTATTCTCTTATTAGGGCTAACAAATCTGCAACTGGATCAGTAAGTAGGGCAGAGATTGGTAATATGCTTGATGAGTTCAAAACTGATATCTTAGGGAGCCTTAATGAACAACTAGACACCCTTAAAATCCAAAACAAGCAGAAAGCAGAAACAGATGCTTTAGCCATCTTTTGTCCGAAATGTAGAAAGAAACATGCTTTAAGGGAATGTCCCTTTGATGCAAAAGTTGTAGAAACATGTATGATTTGCTCAGAAAATCATGAGATCAAGGATTGTCCTTCAATCCCTGGACTCAAAGCTGTTTTTCAAGAAGATCCAAATTCAGTAGAATCTCTCTGTTTTGTCGCAAGGAGACCTTGGCAGGGACAACAGTCTCAAGGGTTTAATAACCCTATGAATCTTCAAACCCCACCAAATTGGAATCCTTGGCAACAACCTTGGCCCCAACATCAAAACTCATATCAGCCATGGGTACAGGGGATGCAAAATCCTTATGGGAGATTTGCTCAATTTTATCAATATCCTCCATCTTTTCAAAATCAACAAGCTCCACAACTTCCAAGCCCAAATCCACAACTTTCATTGCCATTTCCACAACAACAACCTCCTCAACAAAATACAAATCCTCAACTCATGCTCCCATACCAACAGAAGACAAATCAACTTCCAGCTCAGCCATTTCCAAATCCTAACAATAAGAATCCTCAAACTACTTATATGGTAGAAGGACAACAATTTCCTACCTACATGATTGTTCCTCTCAACGATGTACAACTCAGATCTGGTAGAGTTTTAGAAAAACCTTCTATAGATATTCAAGAGAAAAATACCTCTGAGGAGGACTCTCTTCAAGTTAATAAGGGTTCTGAGGAAGAATCTCTTCAAAATTCAAGCATGCAAAAAGAAAAAGAAAAGTTAACACCCACAACTCCTATAGTTGAGCAACCTGCATCTTCATCTACACCTCCTTTTCCAGAAAGACTACAAATTGATAAGGGGGTGGAAAAACAAATCTTGTTGCCTAACTATGACTTTCTAGATGAATTGAAGAATGTTTGTATCAAAATTCCATTGCTACAAGCCATTCGAGAAATTCCTATTCTAGCAAAAACCATAAAGGAGTTGAGTTTCAAAAGACCAGGAAGGAAGCTAAAGGACACAAGAAGAATCCACCTGGTAGGAAAGATTGCAGACATTATGATGGGAAAAATTACCATGCATAAGTATGTAGATCCAGGAAGTCCAATTGTCAAGACACATATAAATGGGATAGAAATTCCAAACACATTGATTGACTTAGGGGCTGCTATCAACATTATGAGTAGACAGACTATGGAACAGTTAAAACTTCCTAACCTTCTTTTACACCTACTTTATTGCAACTTGCAGATCGATCGGTTATTAAACCAGATGGTGTATTAGAAGATATTTCAGTCTCCTTAGATTCTTGGGAATATCCAGTAGACTTTATGATTTTGACTCCCAAAAGTAATCTAGGAGGACATCCAATAATCTTAGGAAGACCTTGGCTGGCCACAGCTGATGCTTTTATTAGTTGTAGATCCGGAGACATGTACATTTCTAATGGTAATTCGACAAAGAAATTCAATTTGTATCCTCCCGCAAGAGCAATTACAGAAATAGGAGATAATGAATGGGTCGATGATGAGAACACTATACAACCTGTCTTTACCATTTCTGAAATTAGTGAGGATAGTCAAATTCCGAACACATTAGAAAATTTTGAGATAACTTCAGAATATGACCCCACACAATTTCAGTTGGAATCTGACATAGAATATTTATCATCAAGACAAATGTCTCTTTACTCTATGGAAGAGTTTGGTAATTCTGCTATTGAGATTTTTCCAAAAAAGACATTGAATATCAACAAACATCTGGAGAAGTCACAACAAGAAGAACTAACCAGAATCTTGCAAAAACATTCTACTGCATTTGCATGGGAGTATAATGACATGAAGGGTATTGATCCTAAGACTTGCATCCATCATATCTATATTGAGGAAAACAGTAGACCAATCAGACAACCTCAAAGAAGGATGAATCCAAATCTTAGGGAGATAGTGAAAGAAGAGTTCCAAAAATTACTCAATGTAAACTTCATTTATCCAATTTCAGATAGCCGATGGGTTTCTCCTTTGGTTATAGTACCTAAAAAGAATGGTAAATGGAGGGTATGCATTGATTACGGGGAATTGAACAAAGCAACTTTGAAGGATCACTTTCCTTTGCCTTTTATCGATCAGGTATTAGATACATTAGCAGGTAAAAAGTACTTTTCATTTTTGGATGGTTTTAGTGGCTATAATCAAATTCAGGTAGCACCCGAAGATCAAGATAAGACCACATTCACCTGTCCATGGGGAACTTTTGCCTATCGAGTACTTCCTTTTGGGTTATGTAATGCACCCGCAACATTCCAAAGAGCAGTACTAGGAATTTTTTCTGATCTAATCCATGATTGTGTAGAGGTTTATATGGGTGATTTTACAGTTTATGGTAATTCATTTGAAGAGGCATTAGAAAATTTGGAAAAAGTTCTTATAAGATGTAAAGAAACAAACCTTTCATTAAGCCATGAAAAATGCTTTATGATGTTTACTGAAGGGATTGTTTTAGGACATCATATTTCAAGAGATGGGATTAAGGTTGATAGATCAAAAATTGAAGTCATCTCCAAGTTGCCTATTCCAAATTGTCAAAGAGATGTTAGAAGTTTTCTAGGATTTACTGGTTACTATAGAAGATTTATAGAAAACTTCACTAAAATTGCATCTCCACTCTTCAAATTGCTTACAAAAGACTGTGAATTTAAATGGGATCCTGATTGTCAATCAGCTTTTGAAACTTTGAAAACAAGAATATCCGAAGCACCTATCTTGAGAGGACCAAATTGGAAACTTCCTTTCCATATTTCTACAGATGCTTCAGATACAGCTCTTGGAGCTGTGTTGGGTCAAAAAGATTTAATTCCCTATGCCATTTATTACACCAGTAAAAATTTGACTCCCACAGAGTTGAACTATACTGTGACTGAAAAAGAGTTCTTAGCTGTTGTTCATGCAATTAATAAGTTTGGACATTACATAACAGGCTATGAAACTTTTATTCATACTGACCATTCTGCAATTAGATATTTAATGAAAAAACCTGTTACTAATGGCAGAGTGACAAGATGGCTTTTACTTTTGCAAGAATTCAATATTACTGTGTTGGATAGACCAGGAAAACAGAATACAGTAGCTGATTTCTTGTCTAGGATTCGGAATACTAAAGAAGATTCTCCTGTAGAAGATAAGTTTCCTGATGAATATTTGTTTGCAGTAACTATTAAGACCCCTTGGTATGCAGATATTGCTAACTATTTGGTTACAGGGAAACTACCTTCACATTTATTTCCAAGAGAAAACGAAAAATTATTCAGGAGAGTTCAAGATATTCATGGATTTCTAACGAATTGTTTAAAACAGGGCCAGATCTTGTGATCAGAAGATGTGTCAGGGAAGATGAAATGCCTGATATTCTTAAGGCATGTCATGATGAACCATACGGCGGACACTTTGCAGACAAAAGGACGGCCTATAAAATCCTCTCTTTAGGATATTATTGGCCTTCCCTCTTCAAAGATGCAAAACAATATGTCAAAAGGTGTGACAGCTGCCAAAGAGTAGGGAAACCTACCCTTTCAAATGAAATGCCATTGCAAACACAAGTACTCATTGAACCCTTTGAAAAGTGGGCTTTAGATTTCATTGGACCTATTAATCCACCATCCAAACAAAATAAGTATATATTGGTTTGTACTGATTATGTTACTAAATGGGTAGAAGCCAAAGCATTAGTATCTGCTACTGAAAATTCAGTTGTTCATTTTCTTTATGAGGATATTTTTACTCGCTTTGGTGTTCCAAGAGAAATTGTGACAGATCAGGGGAGCCAATTCACATCTAATTTGGTGGAAAAGTTGATGGAAGAATACAAAATCAAGCACAGAAGATCTACTCCTTACCATCCACAAGCAAATGGTCAAGTGGAGTCCACAAACAAAGTTCTGGAAAGTATCATCACCAAAACTATTCATCTACATAGAAGAGATTGGGCAGAAAGGCTTCCAGAAGCCTTGTGGGCCTACAGAACTACATGGAGGAATACAACAGGACATTCTCCCTATGAACTTGTTTATGGGAAAGAAGTCTTGTTTCCCATTGAGTTCCAAGTCAAGACCTTCAAGATAGCATTTCAGTTGGGAATGGACTTATCAGAAGCCCAAAAGCATAGAATGGAGCAATTGAATGAGCTAGATGAGATCAGACAAGAAGCAATTCTAAGAACTGATCTAGTTCAATATCAAAGAACTAAATGGCATGACAAATATATCAAAGAGAAAAAGTTTCAAGAAGGAGATTGGGCATTGCTATTTGACTCCAAGTTTAAAGATTTTCAAGGGAAATTTCAGACTCATTGGCTTGGGCCATATGAGATTGACAAGATCTTTAGCAATGGAGTTGTAAGAATCAAGACCATTGATGAGTTTCAAACTCCTCTTATCGTGAATGGCCATAGATTGAAAGTTTATCATAAGCCACTCTCAAAAGAGGACTTTGTCAAGATGTTTCAAGAAAGTTCTGCAATCAGGCTGGTACAGAAGAATTCTTCTTCTCCACCAGCCTAGCTTTTGTTTTTCAGTTTTAAAAAAAAAATAATAATAATAATAATAATGGTATAAGCCTGAAAACCAATCATTGATTGGCAGTCTTATACAGAAAATATAGGGTGAAAATCAGGGAAACCTGACACTCTATATTTTCCAAAAAAATCTCTCCTTCATTTCACAAGCTTTGTCACCACCCACTCCACTTCATTCCACTTCATTTCATCTCATTCCACTTCATTCACTTCATTTCATTCCATTCCATCAATAAAAAAATTTTTCATGACCATTTCCATCTGGTCATTTGTCATTTGTTCATTTCCATTCATCAAAGTAATAGCTGTGTCAGTTTCCGCAGCTGACATCTGTTTCCGCAGCTGACTCTAGTTTTCGCAGCCAGAAGCAGATTCCGCAGCTACTACTCTGTTTTCAAAGAGAATGTACAGTCAGATGTTATTTTCATAATTATGAAATAAAATGCAGGTGAGAGGATCAATGGAGCATTCAAGACACCAATGGAGATCAATCAGTTGAAGACCAAGGGCAAAGGCAAAGATTCCAAATGTATGAATAAAATTGATTTCAAATAGCATTGAAAAACACATTTTTATATAGTTTTGAACCATGAGCTCTATCCATTACGCGCAATGATTATATTGACAGTTCCGTAACCTTTCACGATCTCCATACTATCCTCTTGCATTTATTCACAAACGGTTTCATCATTAAACCCTGATTTTCACTCATGATCCAATATCCCACCGGTGATAATGAAGCGTATTTGATTTGACCAAGGACTCTTACAGCCGCATTAAGTCACAACCGTTGATTGAAACGTGTTCACATTTATTTCGTAGCCACCAAAATTCAAAATGCGGCCGAATGTGTTACATTCTATCAATCTACTCAGTCCTATCTTTGTTATGTTTTCGAAACCCCACTCTGTCCTGTTTTACTCCGTTTCGTTCCTTTTGCTCATTCTCACTCCCGTATATCTACCCACAGTCTCACTCCATTCTGTTTATGGTGCTCATTCCCATTTTATGATACATCCCCACAGCCATTGTGCTCGTTCCTGAGCATTCAACCATTCTACTTCCATTTGAAACCCTCACGAAGGCAAATTTGTGAAAAACAGAGAAGTGAAATGGGTAAATTGCTAAGGGCAGAGCCGGAAGGACCAAAGTTTATAGAGGGATATCCGCAAGAAAAGGAGATATTGAAGAAAGCAAAATGGTTGCGTTTTATTCAGAAATTCAGAGGTTATCATAGAGAAGTTACGAAAGCATTTGCAAGGTCGTTTGATGGCTCAGAAGCAGAGATTGGAGACCTCAAGTTTGCAGTCAATGAAGCAACTATAGCAACAGCCACAGAACTTCTTCAGGAGGGAGAGCGTTGGTTCAAAAATAAAAGCATCAGTGATGAGGCATGGAGAACAATCTTACGAAACCAAGGTATGGACATAACTGTTTTTAAGAGAGGAATTCCCGTGCATGCATTGAAAGAAGAATGGGCCACTTTACTGCTAATTGTTCAGAAATTCATTACATGTGAAGGCCGTTTTGGGTCCATGTACATGTACCATACCAGGCTATTAATGAATTTTCTAGAAAACCAAACTCTTAATCTCCCATATTTTCTATTCAATAGCTTGAAGAAAATGGTTGTGACTGTTCAAAAACACTTAGGAGATGTAGAGCCTCATCTATATCACCATGGCCTTATAAAAATTCTGATTGAAAAGGAGCTAAAAGAAAGAAAAGACACATGGGAACAATTTCTAGTTAGAAATTTCTTTGAGGAACCTCAGGAAATTCCCGAAGGTAGTTCAATAAGAAGGAGTAGAAGAAAAAGAATAAATGTTGAAACCCAAATTACTCCTGCTCAGGAAATTCCCGCAGCTAGCACAGCAAGAAGAAGTAGGAGGAAAAGAACAATTGAGGAAATCCAAAACACTCCTACTACTACTATGGAAAGAACTGATAGGGAAGAGAGACTGGTAAAAAGAAAGAAGAAGGAAATCAAGGGTAAGAAGCCAATAATACCAAAAGGGAAAGAAACTATTGAGGTTGTACATAAAACTCCTTCTTCTGAAGAAGAAGATCATCAAATACTCTCTGAAAGATTAGTTTATCTTCAAAAACAGTCATCCATGCCCAAGAAGGCAGAGAAAGGAAAACAAAAACAAAAGGATAGTGTACCACAGCGTGTGAGGAGAAGCGACAGACTTAAAGGGAAATTGAGAAAAACGCAAATTAAGGGTCCTCATTTCATTGATTTGGGTGAGGAGACATCTGAACAGTCCCCAACTGACCATAGTCCATCTCAGTCAGTTAAAGTCTTTGAGCTAGAGCTTTTAAATAGACACATTAAAAATGAAAATGAAACATTGAAGGAACAAGGAAAATTGGACAAGATCATTCATGATAATACCATGCTACATCTGGGACTATGGCATAAGAAGAACAGGAAATTGAAGAAGAAATGCCAGAAGTTAAGCACAGCACTAATTAATATCAAATTCAGATGCTTGATGCAAAAGCCCAGGATGTTAGCAGCACCAAGGAAGAGGAGGAGAGGACTGGATGTACTGGTTGAAGTGTCAAGGCATATGAATTGAAAAAGGATTATCAAAATTTTGGTTGCATGAGTACATGCAACACCTTCACAGTGGGGGTATGTTTAGTCTCAAATCTGCATCTTTCCTATACACCTTTCTAGACCTTTTTCATTCACCTGAACCTTCTAAGTCGTCAATATCATTGCATATTAATTGTAAAAGAGCATCTAAAATGTTTTTTAACTATGTTTTGTGTCTGCTGTTTGATTTATATTTTTGCTCATTTAGCTGCGGAATCTTGCCACTTTCCGCAGCTGCTGCAACTTTCCGCAGCCATTTTGTGAAAGTCTATGTTGCAGGTGTCTTCAGGCAATTCGATCCACATGGGCAAGTCAGAAATGATGTGGACATGGATCGTGTCCTATTGGCTCGGCCAAATTCACCTAAGGAGGCTGTGATCAAAGGTGGCCAAGTGGAAGTCAATCGTAGAGTCCCACGGTGACAGGACTCTGTTTCTCATCACGTGAAGATTTGTATGTCCGTTTCTAATTTACGGGAGACACATCAACACCTATACACGGCTCCATAAGCCGAATCCAACATCCACTCTTCATAGATTTACTCCTCACCGCGGCCATGATGCTGGATCTCTGGATGTGATGGTTCACGTGTCTCTATCAGCACAAACTTTAGGGAATTAGTTATATCACCTTTGTTATAAATAACGCGTTTTCATACGCATAATAGCTAGCCTCCATATAGCTCTGTAATGTAATTGCGTTGCCACTGTGCTGTAATATCATTTCTCTGTTATGACTGCATTTTAATATATAAGAAGACTTTGTTTCCAAGCGTAATTCATATTTGAAGGCTGTTGCCCGAGGCTGGTGCAGAGGGCCCCTGCACACGCTGAGGTTTTGTGCATTACTGTATAGTTTCTTGTTTTATTTCTTTAAGTTCATTGTGCCATAATTCATTCACGTGTTTATACATTGCATCTTTCATGACATTTATGCTTCATCTCTGTTCATAATCTTTCATGCTTTACATTTTACTTCTATCCATAATCTTTCATGTTTTATGTTGTTGATTAACTGATCAGTGTTCTTGTTTCAGATTACAAATAGGCAGCCCGGGCATTTGCATATCTTTTGACTAATGACATGGAATCAATATTGTTCTGCTGCTAATTTATTTTTCTTTAGTTTTTGTTTAATTCCAGTACTGCTTTGTTTATTTCAATCTTGCACATTTGCTTCAGTAGTTAGATTTAGATATATTAAATTGCTCATGTCATTTTCAGTTACCTCCGAAAACCATAGCTGGACTAATGGTGAGGGATTGAAGTATGAGTGTGTAGTTTGATATTACTTTACTTTCTGCAAGTTAGAAATATTAAATTGCTCATGTCATTTTCAGTTACCTCCGAAAGCCATAGCTGGACTAATGGTGAGGGATTGAAGTATGAGTGTTGAGTTTTATATTAGTTTACTTTCTGCAAGCTAGAAATATTAAATTTCTCATGTCATTTTCAGTTACCTTCGAAAGCCATAGCTGGACTAATGGTGAGGGATTGAAGTATGAGTGTGTAGTTTGATATTAGTTTCTTTTTATGCAAACTAGATATCAGGTTGCTCAAGTTGTTTATGGTTACCTCCGAAAGCCATAGCTGGACTAATGGTGAGGGATCATAATATAAGTTGATGTAATTTGATTTAGATTTACTTTTTTGCAATTCTTGGATTTCTTTAAGCATAGTTTTTTTTGTATTTGGACAGCAGCAAGGATAATGAGTTTCATGATCAGTAGTTCACTGTTGTTGACTAGAATAGTGATGCAATTTCATTTTCTTTGAAGAATTAATTTTTTCATTGTGTGTTTTAAAATTCTTTTGAAGTTTGGAAAATCATTAGAAGGACATCATTGTCTTGAATATTTGTCTCCATACTTGTCTTTTAGAATTTCATAAAAATCCAAAAACGACAAAAAGTAAGAGATAGGTTATCTTGCACATATAGTGCACCACACTTCATCAACTTACGAATCCTGGATTGATAAATTAATGTATAAATTTAGGACACACTAAATTGACCAAACATTTTGGCGTCGTTGCCGGGGAAGTGTAACTAGGTAGCCAATTTCTTAAAAAAAAAAACAAAATAATAAAGGAAGGGAAAACTTGATAACTTCTTGAAGTATGCCCTCCTCTTGCACCTAGTGTGACCTGGAGGATCAGAAAAGAGAGTTATTGGTTCAGTAATTTCTTAAGTATGCTCTCTTCTTGCACCTAGTGTGACCTGGAAGATCAGAAAGAGAATTATTAGCCCAACTTTAAAAAATAAAAAATAAAATAAAAAATAAAAAAAATTTGTGACATGCATAGAGCAAGAGATTCTAGGGGAAGGTTTATAGCTAAAGCCAAGAGTTCGATTTTTACAACTCCATCTTCTTCAAGGCATAGACAAGATTCACCACCATCTACCCCTAGCCTTAAGATTCTTGGAATTCAAGGAGCAACTGAATTAGAGGATTCTCCTATACCACCTACTAAATCTCATTTAGAAAAGGAAGAGACTCCCTCTCATCCTCCCTTGATAGAAGAACCAGAGGAATTTAAGGACTCTAAAGAAACTATCATGGCAGAAGAAATAATAGATGGATTTAGAGGTAGAGGTAGAGGAGGAGGAAACAATGGAGACAACAATGGTGAAGGAAATAATGGAAGAAATAGGGAAGGAGACAACTTGTTTGGATTCCCTATAGTTGATGAGGAAACTCATACAACAATGAAAAATATCTCACCATCTGTCCTCCCCAAATTTTATGGATTGCGAAGTGAGGATCCTGAAACATTTCTGTTTGAGTTTGAAGTCGTGTGCCGAACCTATGACTATATGGAAGACTCTCAAAAACTCAAACTGTTTCCTTCAACATTGAAGGGAGATGCTTTGAAATGGTTCATGGGATTAGCCACTCAATCTATTAGGACTTGGAATGATATGAAACAAACATTTTTGGATAGATACTTGGACTATTGTATGCCCCCCAATCACAAGGATGAGGTATTCAAAATGATGCAAAAAGAAGATGAAAATTTGGAAGACTTACTTGAAAGATTTCAATACAACTTGAAAAGAGGAAAGATGAGCAACTTAGATGATGAAACCTTGAAAGCCCTCATATTAAAAGCCATTAGAGATGAATGGATAGATATTTTAAACATGATGGGGAAAGGAGACATTTCTCAACTTCCACTTTGTGACATAACAGAACTATGTGTCCATCTCTCAAGAGGAAAATATAAAACAGGAAAAGGGCCTAGGGATCCTTCTCTTATTAGGGCTAACAAATCTGCAACTAGATCAGTAAGTAGGGCATAGATTGGTAATATGCTTGATGAATTCAAAACTGATATCTTAGGGAGCCTTAGTGAACAACTACACACCCTTAAAATCCAAAACAAGCAGAAAGAAGAAACAGATGCTCTAACCATCTTTTGTTTGAAATGTAGGAAGAAACATGCTTTAAGGGAATGTCCCTTGGATTCAAAAGTTGTAGAAACATGTATAATTTGCTCAGAGAATCATGAGATCAAGGATTTTCCTTCAATTCCTAGACTCAAAGCTGTCTTTCAAGAAGACCCAAATTCAATAGAATCTCTCTGTTTTGTTTCAAGAAGACCTTGGCAGGGACAACAAACTCAAGGGTTTAACAACCCTATGAATCTTCAAACCCCACCAAATTGGAATCCTTGGCAACAACCTTGGCCCCAACATCAAAATCCATATCAGCCATGGGTACAAGGGATGCAAAATCCTTATGGGATATTTTCTCAATTTTATCAATATCCTCCATATTTTCAAAATCAACAAGCTCCACAACTTCCAAACCCAAATCCACAACTTTCATTGCCATTTCCACAACAACAACCTTCTCAACAAAATCCAAATCCTGAACTCATGCTCCCATACCAACAAAAGACAAATCAACTTCCAGCTCAGCCATTGCCAAATCCTAACAATAAAAATGCTCAGAATACTTACATGGTAGAAGGACAACAATTTCCTACCTATATGATTGTTCCTCTCAATGATGTACAACTGAGATCTGGTAGAGTTTTAGAAAAACCTTCTATAGATATTCAAGAGCAAGATACCGCTGAGGAGGACTCTCTTAAAGTAAATGAGGGTTCTGAGGAAGCATCTCTTCAAAATTCAAACATTCAAAAAGAAAAAGAAAAGTTAACACCCACAACTCCTATAGTTGAGCAACCTGCATCTTCATCTACACCTCCTTTTCCTAAAAGACTACAAATTGACAAAGGGGTGGAAAAAAAAATCTTGTTGCCTAACTATGATTTTCTAGATGAATTGAAGAATGTTTGTATCAAGATTCCCTTGCTACAAGCCATTCGAGAGATTCCTATTCTAGCAAAAACCATAAAGGAGTTGAGTTTCAAAAGACCAGGAAGGAAACTAAAAGACACAAGAAGAATCCACCTGGTAGGAAAGATTGCAGATATTATGATGGGAAAATTACCATGCAGAAGTATGTAGATCCAGGAAGTCCAATTGTCAAGACACATATAAATGGGATAGAAATTCCAAACACATTGATTGACTTAGGGGCTGCTATCAACATTATGAGTAGACAGACTATGGAATAGCTAAAACTTCCTAACCTTCTTTTTACACCTACTTTACTGCAACTTGCAGATCGATCAGTTATTAAACCAGATGGTGTATTAGAATATATTTCAGTCTCCTTAGATTCTTGGGAATATCCAGTAGATTTTATGATTTTGACTCCCAAGAGTAATCTAGGAGGGCACCCACTTATCTTAGGAAGACCTTGGCTAGCCACAGCTGATGCTTTCATTACTTGTAGATCTGGGGATATGTACATTTCTAATGGTAATTCGACAAAGAAATTCAATTTGTATTCTCCAGCAAAAGCAATCACAGAAGTAGGAGACAATGAATGGGTTGATGATGAGGACACTATACAACCTGTCTTTACCATTTCTGAAATCAGTGAGGATAGTCAAATTCTGAACACATTAGAAAATTTTGAGATATCTTCAGAATATGACCCTACACAATTTCAATTGGAATCTGACATAAAATATTTATCATCAAGGCAAATGTCTCTTTACTCTATGGAAGAGTTTGGTAGTTCTACTATTGAGATTTTTCTAGGAAAAACATTGAATATCAACAAACATTTGGAAAAGTCACAACAAGAAGAACTAACCAAAATCTTGCAAAAACATTCTACTGCATTTGCATGGGAGTATACTGACATGAGAGGTATTGATCCTAAGACTTGCATCCATCACATCTATATTGAGGAAAACAGTAGACCAATCAGACAACCTCAAAGAAGGATGAATCCAAATCTTAGGGAGATAGTGAAAGAAGAGCTCTAAAAACTACTCAATGTAAACTTCATTTATCCAATTTCAGATAGCCGATGGGTTTCTCCTCTGGTTATAGTACCTAAAAAGAATGGTAAATGGAGGGTATGCATTGATTACATGGAATTGAACAAAGCAACTTTGAAGGATCACTTTCCTTTGCCTTTTATCGATCAGGTATTAGATACATTAGCAGGTAAAAAGTACTTTTCATTTTTGGATGGTTTTAGTGGCTATAATCAAATTGAGGTAGCACCTGAAGATCAAGATAAGACCACATTTACTTGTCCATGGGGAACTTTTTCCTATCGAGTGCTTCCTTTTGGGTTATGTAATGCACCTGCAACATTCCAAAGAGCAGTACTAGGAATTTTTTCTGATCTAATCCATGATTGTGTAGAGGTTTATATGGATGATTTTACAGTTTATGGTAATTTATTTGAAGAAGCATTAGAAAATTTGGAAAAAGTCCTTATAAGATGTAAAGAAACAAACCTTTCATTAAGCCATGAAAAATGCTTTATGATGTTTACTGAAGGTATTGTTTTAAGACATCATATTTCAGGAGATGGGATTAAGGTTGATATATCAAAAGTTGAAGTCATCTCCAAGTTACCTATTCCAAATTGTCAAAGAGATGTTAGAATTTTTCTAGGATTTACTAGTTACTATAGAAGATTTATAGAAAACTTCACTAAAATAGCATCTCCACTCTTCAAATTGCTTACAAAAGACTGTGAATTTAAATGGGATCCTGATTGTCAATCAGCCTTTGAAACTTTGAAAACAAGAATATCTGAAGCACCTACCTTGAGAGGACCAAATTGGAAACTCCCTTTCCATATTTCTACGGATGCTTCAGATACAGCTCTGGGAGTTGTGTTGGGTCAAAAAGATTTAGTTCCTTATGCCATTTATTATACCAGTAAAAATTTGACTCCCACAGAGTTAAACTATACTGTGACTGAAAAAGAGTTTTTAGCTGTTGTTCATGCAATCAATAAGTTTAGACATTATATAACAGGCTATGAAAATTTTATTCATACTGACCATTCTGCAATTAGATATTTAATGAACAAACCTGTTACTAATGGTAGAGTGACAAGATGGCTCTTACTTTTACAAGAGTTCAATATTACTGTGTTGGATAGACCAAGGAAACAAAATACAGTAGCTGATTTCTTGTCTAGGATTGAGAATACTAAAGAAGATTCTCCTGTAGAGGATAAGTTTCCTGATGAATACTTGTTTGCAGTAACTATTAAGACTCCTTGGTATGCAGATATTGCTAACTATTTGGTTATAGGGAAACTGCCTTCACATTTATTTACAAGTGAAAAACGAAAAATTATTCAGGAGAGTTCAAAATATTCATGGATTTCTAACGAATTGTTTAAAACAGGGCCAGATCTTGTGATCAGAACATGTGTTAGGGAAGATAAAATGCCTGATATTCTTAAGGCATGTCATGATTAACCATGCGACGGACACTTTGCAGACAAAAGGACGGCCTATAAAATCCTCTCTTTAGGATATTATTGGCCTTCCCTCTTCAAAGATGCAAAACAATATGTCAAAAGGTGTGACAGCTGCCAAAGAGTAGGGAAACCTACCCTTTCAAATGAAATGCCATTGCAAACACAGGTACTCATTAAACCCTTTGAAAAATGGGCTTTAGATTTCATTGGACCTATTAATCCACCATCTAAACAAAAGAAGTATATATTGGTTTGTACTGATTATGTTACTAAATGGGTAGAAGCCAAAGCATTAGTATCTGCTACTGAAAATTCAGTTGTTCATTTTCTTTATGAGGATATTTTTACTCGCTTTGGTGTTCCAAGAGAAATTGTGACAGATCAAGGAAGCCAATTCACATCCAACCTGGTGGAAAAGCTGATGGAAGAATACAAAATCAAGCATAGAAGATCTACTCCTTACCATCCGCAAGCAAATGGTCAAGTGGAGTCTACCAACAAAGTTCTTGAAAGTATCATCACCAAAACTGTTCATCTACATAAAAGAGATTGGGCAGAAAGGCTTCCTGAAGCCTTATGGGCCTACAGAACTACATGGAGAAATACAACAGGATATTCTCCCTATGAACTTGTTTATGGGAAGGAAGTCCTGCTCCCCATTGAGTTCCAAGTCAAGACCTTCAAGATAGCAGTTCAGTTGGGGATGGACTTATCAGAAGCCCAAAAGCATAGAATGGAGCAGTTGAATGAGCTAGATGAGATCAGACAATAAGCAATTTTAAGAAGTGATCTAGTTCAATATCAAAGAGCTAAATGTCATGACAAGTACATCAAAGAGAAGAAGTTTCAAGAAGGAGATTGGGCATTGTTATTTGATTCCAAGTTTAAATATTTTCAAGGAAAATTTCAGACTCATTGGCTTGGGCCATATGAGATTGACAAGATCTTTAGCAATGGAGCGGTAAGAATCAAGACCATTGATGAGTTTTAAACTCCTCTTATTGTGAATGGCCACAGATTGAAAGTTTATCATAAGCCACTCTCAAAAGAGGAATTTGTCAAAATGTTTCAAGAAAATTCTGCAATCAGGCTGGTACAGAAGAATTCTTCTTCTCCACCAACCTAGCTTTTGTTCTTTTCAGTTAAAAAAAATAAAAAAATAAAAATAAAAATAAAAAAATTGTATAAGCCTGAAAACCAATCACTGATTGGCAGTATTATACAGAAAATATAGGGTGAAAATCAGGAACACCTGAAACCCGATATTTTCCAAAAAAAAAAAAAAAATCTCTCTTTCATTTCACAAGTTTTGTGACAACCCACTCCATTCCATTCCACTTCATTCCACTTCATTTCACTCCACTTCATTCCATTTCACTTCATTTTATCTATTTCATTCCATTTTACCAATAAAATTTTCTTTCATGACCATTTCCATTTAGTCAATTGTCATCCGTTCATTTCTATTCACCCAAATAATAGCTGTGTCAGTTTCCGCAGCTAACACCAGTTTCTGCAGCAAGAAGCAGATTCCGCAGCTACCACTCTTTTTTTCAAAAGAATGTACAGCCAGATGTTATTTCCATAATCATGAAATCAAATGCAGGTATGAGGACCAATTATGAAGACATCGGGCATTCAAGATATCAATGAGGAGCAACTAATTGAAGACCAAGGAAAAATGGCAAGAATTCCAAGGTATGAGTAAAAATTTATTTCAAATGGCATTTAAAACACATTTTTATATAGTTATAAACCATAAGCTCCATTATGTGCAATGATTGTATTGACAAACTCCGTAACCACTCCATGATCTCTATACAATCCTCCCACAATCCTTGCATTCATTCTCAAACGGTCCCATAATTAAACCTCCGATCTTCACTCATACTCCGATATTCCACCTGTGACAATGAAACGTAGTTGATTTGACTACGGCTTCTTTCAGCCGCATAAAATCCGTATCCGTTGTATAAACGTGCTTACATTTATTCTGCAGCCACCAGATTTTAAAACACTACCGGATGTGTTATACTCCTCCTATTGTTCTATTAATCTCGCAGTCGCATTTCCGCCATGCTCATGTAACCCTTCTCTGTTCCGCTTCACCCCATTTTGTTCTCTGTTACGCTACAGTCTGTATACCCACTCTCTGATATCTACCTACAGTCATCGTGCTCATTTCCGCTCATTCAGCCGTCCTACTTCCATTGAACCCTCCTCACGCAGGCAAGTTTTTAAAGAGCAGAAAGAAGGATGGGTAAATTTTTGAGAGCAGAACCAGAGCGACCTAAATTCATGGAAGGATACCTGCAAGTCAGGGATATATTGAAGAAGGCAAAGTGGCTGCGGTTTATCCAAAATTTTAGAGGCTACCATAAAGAGGTGACAAAAGCTTTTGCAAGGTCTTTCAATGGCCTGGAGGTAGAGATTGGAGACCTTAAGTTTACGGTGAATGAGGCATCTATAGCATCTGCCACAGAACTTCTTCAAGAAGGTGAACGTTGGTTTAAGAACAAAAGCATTAGTGATGAAGCCTGGAGGGTGATTCTACATAACCCAAGTATGGACATAACTATTTTTAAAAGAGGAATTCCTGTTCATGCTTTGAAAGAGGAATGGGCTACTTTGCTGTTAGTTATTCAAAAATTTATCACCTGTGAGGGCCGTTTTGGGTCAATGTATATGTACCATACCCGATTGCTGATGAATTTTATAGATAACCAGACCCTCAATCTGCCATACTTTTTATTAAATAGTTTGAAGAAAATGTCTGTGACTATTCAGAAGAATTTAGGGGATGTAGAACCACATCTATATCACCATGGTCTTGTGAAAATTTTGATTGAAAAACAGTTAAAAGAGAAGAAGGACACATGGGAACAATTTTTTACTAGAAATTTCCTTGAGGAACCTCAAGAAATTCCTGAAGGTAGTACATCAAGAAGGAGTAGGAGAAAGAGAACAAATGATGAAATTCAAAGTACTCCTACTACTACAGTTGAAATAACTAGTAGGGAAGAGAGACTGTCAAAAAGGAAGAATAAAGAAACCAAGGGTAAAAAGCCAATAACATCAAAAGAGAGAAAAAGTATTAAGGCTATGCATCAAACCCCTTCTTCCGAAGAATATCATCAAGTGTTATCTGAGAGACTAGTTCACCTTCAAGAACAGTCATCTATGGCCAAGAAGAGAGGGAAAGGAAAAAAAAATAAAAAATACAGTGGTCCACAGCGTATAAGAAGAAGTTCCAGGCTTAAGGGGAAGTTGAGGAGAATGCAAACGAAAGGACCCCATTTTATTGATTTGGGAGAAGAAACATCTGAACAATCCCCAGCTAGCCATAGTCCATCTCACTCTCAGTGAGACAGTGAACCTAGTTCATTTCATTCTCAGTTAGACAGTGAACCTAGTTCATTTCATTCTCAGTCAGACATTGAACATAGTCCATCCCATTCCTGGCCAGACGTTGATATGAGCCCTTCTCAACCAGATTTTGAAGACAACTCTCCTCCACGGAATTTTGGGGACAACCCAATAAAAACGACACCTGAGATAGATCCAAAGCAACAAGAAGTATATGATTATATAGAATCTTTAGAAAGAGAAGCTACGGGTCCCAGTACTTCATCCACTCAGCCTCACACAGCACAAGATGATCTAGTCCAATCACTGAAACAAGAAGTATTTGAGCTAGAGCTTTTAAATAGACATACTAAAAATGAAAATGAAACATTGAAGGAACAAGGAAAATTGGACAAGATCATTCATGATAATACCATGCTACATCTGGGACTATGGCAGAAGAAGAACAGGAAATTGAAGAAGAAATGCCAGAAGTTAAGCAGAGCACTGATTAATATCAAATTCAGATGCTTGATGAAAAAGCCCAGGATGGTAGCAGCACCAAGGAAGAGGAGGAGAGGACTGGATGTTCTGGCTGAAGTGTCAAGGCATATGAATTGAAAAAGGATTATCAAAATTTTGGTTGCATGAGGACATGCAACACCTTCACAGTGGGGGTATGTTGAGTCTCAAATCTGCATCTTTCCTATACACCTTTCTAGACATTTTTCATTCACCTGAACCTTATAAGTCATCAATATCATTGCATATTAATTGTAAAATAGCATCTAAAATGGTTTTTAACTATGTTTTGTGTCTGCTGTTTGATTTAGATTTTTGCTCATTTAGCTGCGGAATCTTGCCACTTTCCGCAGCTGCTGAAACTTTCCGCAGCTGCTGAAACTTTCCGCAGCTGCTGAAACTTTCCACAGCCATTTTGTGAAAGTCTATGTTGTAGGTGTCTTCAGGCAATTCGAGCCACATGGGCAAGTCAGAAATGATGTGGACATGGATCGTGTCCTATTGGCTCGGTAAAATTCACCTAAGGAGGCTGTGGTCAAAGGTGGCCAAGTGGAAGTCAACCGTAGAGTCCCATGGTGACAGGACTCTATTTCTCATCACGTGAAGATTTGTATGGCCATTTCTAATTTACGGGAGACACATCAACACCTGTACACGGCTCCATAAGTTGAATCCAACATCCACTCTTCATAGATTTACTCCTCACCGCGGCCATGATGCTGGATCTCTGGATGTGATGGTTCACGTGTCTCTATCAGCACAAACTTTAGGGAATTAGTTATATCACCTTTGTTATAAATAACGTGTTTTCATATGCATAATAGTTAGTCTCCATATAGCTCTGTAATGTAATTGTGTTGCCACTGTGCTGTAATATCATTTCTCTGTTATGACTGCATTTTAATATATAAGAAGACTCTGTTTCCAAGCGTAATTCGTATTTGAAGGCTGTTGTCCAAGGCTGGTGTAGAGGGCCCCTGCACACGCTGAGGTTTTGTGCATTACTGTATAGTTTCTTGTTTTATTTCTTTAAGTTCATTGTGCCATAAGTCATTCACGTGTTTATACATTGCATCTTTCATGGTATTTATGCTTCATCTCTGTTCATAATCTTTCATGCTTTACATTTTACTTCTGTTCATAATCTTTCATGTTTTATGTTGTGGTTAACTGATCAGTGTTCTTGTTTCAGATTACAATAGGCAGCCCGGGCACTTGCACATCTTTTTATAATGACTAATGACATGGAATCAATATTGTCCTTATGCTAATTTACTTTTCTTAGTTTTTGTTTAATTCTAGCTCTGTTTGTTTATTTCAGTCTTGCACATTTGCTTCAGTAGCTAGATTTAGATATATTAAATTACTCATGTCATTTTCAGTTACCTCCGAAAACCATAGCTGGACTAATGGTGAGGGATTGAAGTATGAGTGTGTAGTTTGATATTAGTTTACTTTCTGCAAGTTAGAAATATTAAATTGCTCATGTCATTTTCAGTTACCTCCGAAAGCCATATCTGGACTAATGGTGAGGGATTGAAGTATGAGTGCGTAGTTTGATATTAGTTTACTTTCTGCAAGTTATAAATATTAAATTGCTCATGTCATTTTCAGTTACCTCTGAAATTCATAGCTGGACTAATGGTGAGGGATTGAAGTATGAGTGTGTAGTTTGATATTAGTTTCTTTTTCTGCAAACTAGATATCAAGTTGCTCAAGATGTTTATGGTTACCTCCGAAAGCCATAGCTGGACTAATGGCGAGGGATCGGAATAAAAGTTGATGTAATTTGATTTATATTTACTTTTTTGCAATTCTTGGATTTCTTTAAGCATAGTTTTTTTGTATTTGGACAACAGCAAGGATAATGAGTTTCATGATCAGTAGTTCACTGTTGTTTGACTAGAATAGTGATGCAATTTCATTTTCTTTGAAGAATTAATTTTGTCATTGTGTGTTTTAAAATTCTTTTGAAGTTTGGAAAATCACTAGAAGGACATCATTGTCTTGAATATTTGTCTCCATACTTGTCTTTTAGAATTTCATAAAAATCCAAAAACGACAAAAAGTAAGAGATAGGTTATCTTGCACATATAGTGCGCCACACTTCATCAGCTTACGAATCCCAGATTGATAAATTAATGTAGCAATTTAGGACACACTAAATTGACCAAAAATTTTAGCGCCGTTGCCGGGGAAGTGTAACTAGGTAGCCAATTTCTTAAAAAAAAAAAAAAAATAATAAAAGAAGGGAAAACTTGATAACTTCTTGAAGTATGCTCTCCTCTTGCACCTAGTGTTACCTGGAGCTTCAGAAAAGAGAGTTATTGGTTCAGTAATTTCTTAAGTATGCTCTCTTCTTGCACCTAGTGTGACCTGGAAGATCAGAAAGAGAATTATTAGCCCAACTTAAAAAAATAAAAAAATAAATTAATTAATTAAAAAAAAAAAATGACCTGCATAGAGCAAGAGATTCTAGGGGAAGGTTTATAGCTAAAGCCAAGAGTTTGATTTTTACAACTCCATGTTCTTCAAGGCATAGACAAGATTCACCACCATCTACCCCTAGCCTTAAGATTTTTGGAATTCAAGGAGTAGCTGAATTAGAGGATTCTCCTATACCGCCTACTAAATCTCATTTAGAAAAGGAAGAGACTCCCTCTCATCCTCCCTTGATAGAAGAACCAGAGGACTTTAAGGAATCTAAAGAAACTATCATGGCAGAGGAAATAATAGATGGATTTGGAGGTAGAGGTAGAGGTAGAGGAGGAGGAAACAATGGAGACAACAATGGTGAAGGTAATAATGGAAGAAATAGGGAAGGAGAAAACTTGTTTGGATTCCCTATAGTTGATGAGGAAACTCATACAACAATGAAAAATATCTCACCATCTGTCCTCCACAAATTTTATGGATTGCGAAGTGAGGATCCTGAAACATTTTTGTTTGAGTTTGAAGTCGTGTGCCGAACCTATGACTATATGGAAGACTCTCAAAAACTCAAACTGTTTCCTTCAAAATTGAAGGGAGCTACTTCGAAATGGTTCATGGGATTAGCCACTCAATCTATTAGGACTTGGAATGGTATGAAACAAAATTTTTTGGATAGATACTTGGACTATTGTATGCCCACCAATCACAAGGATGAGGTATTCAAAATGATGCAAAAAGAAGATGAAAACTTGGAAGATTTACTTGGAAGATTTCAATACAACTTAAAAAGAGAAAAGATGAGCAAGTTAGATGATGAAACCTTGAAAGCCCTCATATTAAAGGCCATTAGAGATGAATGGATAGATATTTTAAACATGATGGGGAAAGGAGACATTTCTCAACTTCCACTTCGTGACATAACAAAACTATGTGTCCATCTCTCAAGAGGAAAATCTAAAACAGGAAAAGGGCCTAGGGATCCTTCTCTTATTAGGGCTAACAAATCTTTAACTGGATCAGTAAGTAGGGTAGAGATTGGTAATATGCTTGATGAATTCAAAACTGATATCTTAGGGAGCCTTAGTGAACAACTAGACACCCTTAAAATCCAAAACAAGAAGAAAACAGAAACAGATTCTGTAGCCATCTTTTGTCTGAAATGTAGGAAGAAACATGCTTTAAGGGAATGTCCCTTGGATGCAAAATTTGTAGAAACATGTATAATTTTCTCAGAGAATCATGAGATCAAGGATTTTCCTTCAATTCCTGGACTCAAAGCTGTCATTCAAGAAGACCCAAATTCAATAGAATCTCTCTGTTTTGTTGCAAGAAGACCTTGGCAAGGACAACAAACTCAAGGGTTTAACAACCCTATGGAGCTTCAAACCCCACCAAATTGGAATCCTTGGCAACAACCTTGGCCCCAACATCAAAATCCATATCAGCCATGGGTACAAGGGATGCAAAATCCTTATGGGATATTTGCTCAATTTTATCAATATCCTTCATCTTTTAAAAATCAACAAGCTCCACAACTTCCAAACCCAAATCCACAACTTTCATTGCCATTTCCACAACAACAACCTTCTCAACAAAATCCAAATCCTCAACTCATGCTCCCATACCAACAAAAGACAAATCCACTTCCAGCTCAGCCATTGCCAAATCCTAACAATAAAAATCCTCAGAATACTTACATGGTAGAAGGACAACAATTTCCTACCTATATGATTGTTTCTCTCAATGATGTACAACTCAGATCTGGTAGAGTTTTAGAAAAACCTTCTATAGATATTCAAGAGCAAGATACCTCTGAGGAGGACTCTCTTAAAGTCAATGAGGGTTCTGAGGAAGCATCTCTTCAAAATTCAAACATTCAAAAAGAAAAAGAAAAGTTAACACCCACAACTCCTATAGTTGAGCAACCCGCATCTTCATCTACACCTCCTTTTCCTGAAAGACTACAAATTGACAAGGGGGTGGAAAAACAAATCTTGTTGCCTAACTATGATTTTCTAGATGAATTGAAGAATGTTTGTATCAATATTCCCTTGCTACAAGCCATTCGAGAGATTCCTATTCTAGAAAAAACAATAAAGGAGTTGAGTTTCAAAAGACTAGGAAGGAAACTAAAAGACACAAGAAGAATCCACCTGGTAGGAAAGATTGCAGATATTATGATGGGAAAAATTACCATGCAGAAGTATGTAGATCCAGGAAGTCCAATTGTCAAGACACATATAAATGGATAGAAATTCCAAACACATTGATTGACTTAGGGACTGCTATCAACATTATGAGTAGACAGACTATGGACCAGCTAAAACTTCCTAACCTTCTTTTTACACCTACTTTACTACAACTTGCAGATCGATCAATTATTAAACTAGATGGTGTATTAGAAGATATTTCAGTCTCCTTAGATTCTTGGGAATATCCAGTAGATTTTATGATTTTGACTCCCAAGAGTAATCTAGGAGGGCACCCACTTATCTTAGGAAGACCTTGGCTAGCCACAGCTGATGCTTTCATTAGTTGTAGATCTGGCGATATGTACATTTCTAATGGTAATTCGACAAAGAAATGCAATTTGTATTCTCCAGCAAAAGCAATCACAGAAGTAGGAGACAATGAATGGGTTGGTGATGAGGACACTATACAACCTGTCTTTACCATTTCTGAAATCAGTGAGGATGGTCAAATTCTGAACACATTAGAAAATTTTGAGATATCTTCAGAATATGACCCTACACAATTTCAATTGGAATCTGACATAGAATATTTATCATCAAGGCAAATGTATCTTTACTCTATGGAAGAGTTTGGTAGTTATACTATTGAGATTTTTCTAGGAAAAACATTGAATATCAACAAACATTTGGAAAAGTCACAACAAGAAGAACTAACCAAAATATTGCAAAAACATTCTACTGCATTTGCATGGGAGTATACTGACATGAAAGGTATTGATCCTAAGACTTGCATCCATCATATCTATATTGAGGAAAATAGTAGACCAATCAGACAACCTCAAAGAAGGATGAATCCAAATCTTAGGGAGATAGTGAAAGAAGAGCTCCAAAAACTTCTCAATGTAAACTTCATTTATCCAATTTCAGATAGCCGATGGGTTTCTCTTTTGGTTATAGTACCTAAAAAGAATGGTAAATGGAGGGTATGCATTGATTATAGGGAATTGAACAAAGAAACTTTGAAGGATCACTTTCCTTTGCCTTTTATCGATCAGGTATTAGACACATTAGCAGGTAAAAAGTACTTTTCATTTTTGGATGGTTTTAATGGCTATAATCAAATTCAGGTAGCACCTGAAGATCAAGATAAGACCACATTTACTTGTCCATGGGGAAATTTTGCCTACCGAGTGCTTCCTTTTGGGTTATGTAATGCACCCGCAACATTCCAAAGAGCAGTATTAGGGATTTTTTCTGATCTAATCCATGATTGTGTAGAGGTTTATATGGATGATTTTACAGTTTATGGTAATTCATTTGAAGAGGCATTAGAAAATTTGGAAAAGTCCTTATAAGATGTAAAGAAACAAACCTTTCATTAAGCCATGAAAAATGCTTTATGATGTTTACTGAAGGTATTGTTTTGGGGCATCATATTTCATGAGATGGGATTAAGGTTGATAGATCAAAAGTTGAAGTCATCTCCAAGTTGCCTATTCCAAATTGTCAAAGAGATGTTAGAAGTTTTCTAGGATTTATTGGTTACTATAGAAGATTTATAGAAAACTTCACTAAAATAGCATCTCCACTCTTCAAATTGCTTACAAAAGACTGTGAATTTAAATGGGATCCTGATTGTCAATCAGCTTTTGAAACTTTGAAAACAAGAATATCTGAAGCACTTATCTTGAGAGGACCAAATTGGAAACTTCCTTTCCATATTTCTACAGATGCTTCAGATACAGCTCTTGGAGCTGTGTTGGGTCAAAAAGATTTAATTCCTTATGCCATTTATTACACCAATAAAAATTTGACTCCCACAGAGTTGAATTATACTGTGACTGAAAAAGAGTTCTTAGCTGTTGTTCATGCAATTAATAAGTTTAGACATTACATAACAGGCTATGAAACTTTTATTCATACTAACCATTCTGCAATTAGATATTTAATGAAAAAACCTGTTACTAATGGCAGAGTGACAAGATGGCTCTTACTTTTACAAGAATTCAATATTACTGTGTTGGATAGACCAGGGAAACAAAATACATTAGCTGATTTCTTATCTAGGATACAGAATACTAAAGAAGATTCTCCTGTAGAGGATAATTTTCCTGATGAATACTTGTTTGCAGTAACTATTAAGACTCCTTGGTATGCAGATATTGCTAACTATTTGGTTACAGGGAAACAGCCTTCACATTTATTTCCAAGTGAAAAACGAAAAATTATTTAGGAGAGTTTGAAATATTCATGGATTTCTAACGAATTGTTTAAAACAAGGCCAGATCTTGTGATCAGAAGATGTGTTAGGGAAGATGAAATGCCTGATTTTCTTAAGGCATTTCATGATGAACCATGCGGCAGACACTTTGCAGAAAAAAGGACGGCCTATAAAATCCTCTCTTTAGGATATTATTATCCTTCCCTCTTCAAAGATGCAAAAAAATATGTCAAAAGGTGTGACAACTGCCAAAGAGTAGGGAAACCTACCCTTTCAAATGAAATGCCATTGCAAACACAGGTACTCATTAAACCCTTTGAAAAATGGGCTTTAGATTTCATTGGACCTATTAATCCATCATCTAAGCAAAAGAAGTATATATTGGTTTGTACTGATTATGTTAATAAATGGGTAGAAGCCAAAGCATTAGTATCTGCTACTGAAAATTCAGTTGTTCATTTTCTTTATGAGGATATTTTTACTCGCTTTGGTGTTCCAAGAGAAATTGTGATAGATCAAGGAAGCCAATTCACATCCAACCTGGTGGAGAAGCTGATGGAAGAATACAAAATCAAGCATAGAAGATCTACTCCTTACCATCTGCAAGCAAATGGTCAAGTGGAGTCTACCAACAAAGTTCTCGAAAGTATCATCACCAAAACTGTTCATCTACATAGAAGAGATTGGGCAGAAAGGCTTCCTGAAGCCTTGTGGGCCTACAGAACTACATGGAGAAATACAACAGGACATTCTCCCTATGAACTTGTTTATGGGAAAGAAGTCTTGCTCCCCATTGAGTTCCAAGTCAAGACCTTCAAGATAGCAGTTCAGTTGGGGATGGACTTATCAGAAGCCCAAAAGCATAGAATGGAGCAGTTGAATGAGCTAGATGAGATCGGACAAGAAGCAATTCTAAGAACTGATCTAGTTCAATATCAAAGAACTAAATGGCATGACAAATATATCAAAGAGAAGAAGTTTCAAGAAGGAGATTGGGCATTGTTATTTGACTCCAAGTTTAAAGATTTTCAAGGGAAATTTCAGACTCATTGGCTTGGGCCATATGAGATTGACAAGATCTTTAGTAATGGAGCTGTAAGAATCAAGACCATTGATGAGTTTCAAACTCCTCTTATTGTGAATGGCCATAGATTGAAAGTTTATCATAAGCCACTCTCAAAAGAGGATTTTGTCAAAATGTTTCAAGAAAGTTCTGCAATCAGGCTGGTACAGAAGAATTCTTCTTCTCCACCAGCCTAGCTTTTGTTCTTTTCAGTTAAAAAATAAAAATAAAAATTGTATAAGCCTGAAAACCAATCACTGATTGGCAGTCTTATACAGAAAATATTGGGTGAAAATCAGGAACACCTGACACCCTATATTTTCCAAAAAAAAAAAATCTCTCTTTCATTTCACAAGTTTTGTGACCACCCACTCCATTCCATTCCACTTCATTTCACTCCACTTCATTCCATTTCACTTCATTTTATCTATTTCATTCCATTTTACCAATAAAATTCTCTTTCATCACCATTTCCATTTAGTCAATTGTCATCCGTTCATTTCCATTCACCCAAATAATAGCTGTGTCAGTTTCCGCAGCCAGAAGCAAATTCTGCAGCTACCACTCTGTTTTTCAAAAGAATGTACAGCCAGATGTTATTTCCATAATCATGAAATCAAATGCAGGTATGAGGACCAATTATGAAGACATGGGGCATTCAAGATATCAATGAGGAGCAACTAATTGAAGACCAAGGAAAAATGGCAAGAATTCCAAAGTATGAGTAAAAATTTATTTCAAATGGCATTTAAAACACATTTTTATATAGTTATAAACCATAAGCTCCATTATGTTCAATGATTGTATTGACAAACTCCGTAACCACTCCATGATCTCTGTACAATCCTCCCACAATCCTTGCATTCATTCTCAAACGGTCCCATAATTAAACCTCTGATCTTCACTCATACTCCGATATTCCACCTGTGACAATGAAACGTAGTTGATTTGACTACGGCTTCTTTCAGCCGCATAAAATCCGTATCCGTTGTATAAACATTCTTACATTTATTCTGCAGCCACCAGATTTTAAAACACTGCCGGATGTGTTATACTCCTCCTATTGTTCTATTAATCTCACAGCCACATTTACGCCATGCTCATGTAACCCTCCTCTGTTCCGCTTCACACCATTTCGTTCTCTGTTACGCTACAGTCTATATACCCACTCTCTGATATCTACCTACAGTCATTGTGCTCATTTCCGTTCATTCAGCCGTCCTACTTCCATTGAACCCTCCTCACGCAGGCAAGTTTTTAAAGAGCAGAAAGAAGGATGGGAAATTGTTGAGAGCAGAACCAGAGGGACCTAAATTCATGGAAGGATACCCGCAAGTCAGGGATATATTGAAGAAGGCAAAGTGGATGCGGTTTATCCAAAAGTTTAGAGGCTACCATAAAGAGGTGACAAAAGATTTTGCAAGGTCTTTCAATGGCCTGGAGGTAGAGATTGGAGACCTTAAGTTTAGGGTGAATGAGGCATCTATAGCATCTGCCACAGAACTTCTTCAAGAAGGTGAACGTTGGTTTAAGAACAAAAGCATTAGTGATGAAACCTGGAGAGTGATTCTACATAACCCAGGTATGGACATAACTATTTTTAAAAGAGGAATTCCTGTTCATGCTTTGAAAGAGGAATGGGCTACTTTGCTGTTAGTTGTTCAAAAATTTATCACCTGTGAGGGCCGTTTTGGGTCAATGTATATGTACCATACCCAGTTGCTGATGAATTTTATAGAAAACCAGACCCTCAATCTGCCATAATTTTTATTAAATAGTTTGAAGAAAATGTCTGTGACTGTTCAGAAGCATTTAGGGGATGTAGAACCACATCTATATCACCATGGTCTTGTGAAAATTTTGATTTAAAAACAGTTAAAAGAGAAGAAGGACACATGGGAACAATTTTTGATTAGAAATTTCTTTGAGGAACCTCAAGAAATTCCTGAAGGTAGTACATCAAGAAGGAGTAGGAGAAAGAGAACAAATGATGAAATTCAAAGTACTCCTACTACTACAATTGAAAGAACTAGTAGGGAAGAGAGACTATCAAAAAGGAAGAAGAAAGAAACCAAGGGTAAAAAGCCAATAACATCAAAAGAGAGAAAAAGTATTGAGGCTATGCATCAAACCCCTTCTTCAGAGGAAGATCATCAAGTGTTATCTGAGAGACTAGTTCACCTTCAGGAGCAGTCATCTATGGCCAAGAATAAAGGGAAAGGAAAACAAAAGCAAAAAGATAGTGGTCCACAGTGTGTGAGAAGAAGTTCCGGGCTTAAGGGGAAGTTGAGGAAAACACAAACGAAAGGACCTCATTTTATTGATTTGGGAGAAGAAACGTCTGAACAAACTCCATCTAGCCATAGTCCATCTCATTCTCAGTCAGATACTGAACATAGTTCATTCCATTCTCAGTCAGACATTGAACATAGTCCATCCCATTCTCAGCCAGACGTTGATGTGAGCCCTTCTCAGCCAAATTTTGAAGACAAGTCTCCTCCACGGCATTTTGGGGACAACCCAATAAAAACGACACCTGATATAGACCCAAAGAAGCAAGAAGTATATGATTATATAGAATCTTTAGAAAAAGTAGCCACGGGTCCCAGTACTTCATCCACTCAGCCTCACACAGTACAAGAAGATCTAGTCCAATCATTAAAACAAGAAGTTTTTGAATTGGAGGTTTTAAATAGACACATTAAAAATGAAAAAGAGGCATTGAAGGAACAAGGAAAATTGGACAAGATCATTCATGACAATACCATGCTACATCTGGGACTATGGCAGAAAAAGAACAGGAAATTGAAAAAGAAATGCCAGAAGTTAAGCAGAGCACTGATTAATATCAAATTTAGATGCTTGATGAAAAAGCCCAGGATGTTAGCAGTACCAAGGAAGAGGAGGAGAGGACTGGAGGTACTGGCTGAAGTGTCAAGGCATATGAATTGAAGAAGGATTATCAAAATTTTGGTTGCATGAGGACATGCAACACCTTCACAGTGGGGGTATGTTGAGTCTCAAATCTGCATCTTTCCTATACACCTTTCTAGACATTTTTCATTCACCTGAACCTTCTAAGTTGTCAATATCATTGCATATTAATTGTAAAAGAGCATCTAAAATGGTTTTTAACTATGTTTTGTGTCTGCTGTTTGATTTAGATTTTTACTCATTTAGCTGCGGAATCTTGCCACTTTCCGCAGCTGCTGCAACTTTCCGCAGCCATTTTGTGAAAGTCTATGTTGCAGGTGTCTTCAGGCAATTCGAGCCACATGGGCAAGTCAGAAATGATGTGGACATGGATCTTGTCCTATTGGCTCGAGCAAATTCACCTAAGGAGGCTGTGGTCAAAGGTGGCCAAGTGGAAGTCAACCGTAGAGTCCCACTCTGACAGGACTCTGTTTCTCATCACGTGAAGATTTGTATGACCGTTTCTAATTTACGGGAGACACATCAACACCTGTACACGGCTCCATAAGCCGAATCCAACATCCACTCTTCATAGATTTACTCCTCACTGCGGCCATGATGTTGGATCTCTGGATGTGATGGTTCACATGTCTCTATAAGCACAAACTTTAGGGAATTAGTTATATCACCTTTGTTATAAATAACGCATTTTCATACGCATAATAGTTAGCCTCCATATAGCTATGTAATGTAATTGTGTTTCCAATGTGCTGTAATATCATTTTTCTTTTATGACTACATTTTAATATATAAGAAGACTCTGTTTCCAAGCGTAATTCATATTTGAAGGCTGTTGTCCGAGGATGGTGCAGAGGGCCCCTGCACACACTGAGGTTTTGTGCATTACTGTATAGTTTCTTGTTTTATTTCTTTAAGTTCATTGTGCCATAAGTCATTCACGTGTTTATACATTGCATCTTTCATGGTCTTTATGCTTCATCTCTGTTCATAATCTTTCATGCTTTACATTTTACTTCTGTCCATAATCTTTCATGTTTTATGTTGTGGTTAACTGATCAGTGTTCTTGTTTCAGATTACAATAGGCAGCCCGGGCACTTGCACATATTTTTATAATGACTAATGACATGGAATCAATATTTTCCTTCTGCTAATTTACCTTTCTTAGTTTTTGTTTAATTCCAACACTGTTTGTTTATTTCAGTCTTGCACATTTTCTTCAGTAGTTAGATTTAGATATATTAAATTGCTCATGTCATTTTCAGTTACCTCCGAAAACCATAGCTGGACTAATGGTGAGGGATTGAAGTATGAGTGTGTAGTTTGATATTAGTTTACTTTTTGCAAGTTAGAAATATTAAATTGCTCATGTCATTTTCAGTTACCTCCGAAAGCCATAGCTGGACTAATGGTGAGGGATTGAAGTATGAGTGTGTAGTTTGATATTAGTTTACTTTCTGTAAGTTAGAAATATTAAATTTCTCATGTCATTTTCAGTTACCTCCGAAAGCCATAGCTGGACTAATGGTGAGGGATTGAAGTATGAGTGTGTAGTTTGATATTAGTTTCTTTTTCTGCAAAGTAGATATCAGGTTGCTCAAGTTGTTTATGGTTCCCTCCGAAAGCCATAGCTGGACTAATGGCGAGTGATCAGAATATAAGTTGATGTAATTTGATTTAGATTTACTTTGTTACAATTCTTGGATTTCTTTAAGCATAGTTTTTTTTGTATTTGGACAACAACAAGGATAATGAGTTTCATGATCAGTAGTTCACTGTTGTTTGACTAGAATAGTGATGCAATTTCATTTTCTTTGAAGAATTAATTTTTTCATTGTGTTTTTTAAAATTCTTTTGAAGTTTGGAAAATCATTAGAAGGACATCATTGTCTTGAATATTTGTCTCCATACTTGTCTTTTATAATTTCATAAAAATCCAAAAACGACAAAAAGTAAGAGATAGGTTATCTTGCACATATAGTGCGCCACACTTCATCAACTTACGAATCCCGGATTGATAAATTAATGTAGAAATTTAGGACACACTAAATTGACCAAACATTTTGGCGCCGTTGCCGGGGAAGTGTAACTAGGTAGCCAATTTCTTAAAAAAAAAAACAAAATAATAAAAGAAGGGAAAACTTGATAACTTCTTGAAGTATGCTCTCCTCTTGCACCTAGTGTGATCTGGAGGATCAGAAAAGAGAGTTATTGGTTTAGTAATTTCTTAAGTATGCTCTCTTCTTGCACCTAGTGTGATCTGGAAGATCAGAAAGAGAATTATTAGCCCAACTTTTAAAAAAAAAAAAAAAAAAAAAAAAATGACATGCATAGAGCAAGAGATTCTAGGGGAAGGTTTATAGCTAAAGCCAAGAGTTCTATTTTTACAACTCCATCTTCTTCAAGGCATAGACAAGATTCACCACCATCTACCCCTAGCCTTAAGATTTTTGGAATTCAAGGAGCAGCTGAATTAGAGGATTCTCCTATACCGCCTACTAAATCTCATTTAGAAAAGGAAGAGACTCCCTCTCATCCTCCCTTGATAGAAGAACGAGAGGAATTTAAGGACTCTAAAGAAACTATCATGGCAGACGAAATAATAGATGGATTTGGAGGTAGAGGTAGAGGTAGAGGAGGAGGAAACAATGGAGACAATAATGGTGAAGGTAATAATGGAAGAAATAGGGAAGGAGACAACTTGTTTGGATTCCCTATAGTTGATGAGGAAAATCATACAACAATGAAAAATATCTCACCATCTGTCCTCCCCAACTTTTATCGATTGCGAAGTGAGGATCCTGAAACATTTCTGTTTGAGTTTGAAGTCGTGTGCCGAACCTATGACTATATGGAAGACTCTCAAAAACTCAAACTGTTTCCTTCAACATTGAAGGGAGCTACTTTGAAATAGTTCATGGGATTAGCCACTCAATCTATTAGGACTTGGAATGATATGAAACAAACATTTTTGGATAGATACTTGGACTATTGTATGCCCACCAATCACAAGGATGAGGTATTCAAAATGATGCAAAAAGAAGATGAAAACTTGAAATATTTACTTGAAAGATTTCAATACAACTTAAAAACAGCAAAGATGAGTAACTTAGATGATGAAACCTTGAAAGCCCTCATATTAAAATCCATTAGAGATGAATGGATAGATATTTTAAACATGATGGGGAAAGGAGACATTTCTCAACTTCCACTTCGTGACATAACAGAACTATGTGTCCATCTCTCAAGAGGAAAATCTAAAACGGGAAAAGGGCCTAGGGATCCTTCTCTTATTAGGGCTAACAAATTTGCAATTGGATCAGTAAGTAGGGCAGAGATTGGTAATATTATTGATGAATTAAAAACTGATATCTTAGGGAGCCTTAGTGAACAACTAGACACCCTTAAAATCCAAAACAAGCAGAAAGCAGAAACAGATGCTATAGCCATCTTTTGTCCGAAATGTAGGAAGAAACATGCCTTAAGGGAATGTCCCTTGGATGAAAAAGTTGTAGAAACATGTATAATTTTCTCAGAGAATCATGAGATCAAGGATTGTCCTTCAATTCCTGGACTCAAAGCTATCTTTCAAGAAGACCCAAATTCAGTAGAATCTCTCTGTTTTGTTGCAAGAAGACCTTGGCAGGGACAACAAACTCAAGGGTTTAACAAACCTATGAATCTTCAAACCCCACCAAATTGGAATCCTTGGCAACAACCTTGGCCCCAACATCAAAATCCATATCAGCCATGGGTACAAGGGATGCAAAATCCTTATGGGAGATTTGCTCAATTTTATCAATATCCTCCATCTTTTCAAAATCAACAAGCTCCACAGCTTCCAAACCCAAATCCACAACTTTCATTGCCATTTCCACAACAACAACCTTCTCAACAAAATCCAAATCCTCAACTCATGCTCCCATACCAACAAAAGACAAATCAACTTCATGCTCAGCCATTGCCAAATCCTAACAATAAAAATCCTCAGAATACTTACATGATAGAAGGACAACAATTTCCTACCTATATGATTGTTCCTCTCAATGATGTACAACTCAGATCTGGTAGAGTTTTAGAAAAACCTTCTATAGATGTCCAAGAGAAAGATACCTCTAAGGAGGACTCTCTTAAAGCCAATAAGGGTTCTGAGGAAGCATCTCTTCAAAACTCAAACATTCAAAAAGAGAAAGAAAAGTTAACACCCACAACTCCTATAGTTGAGCAACCTGCATCTTCATCTACACCTCCTTTTCCTAAAAGACTACAAATTGATAAGGGGGTGGAAAAACAAATCTTGTTGCCTAACTATGATTTTCTAGATGAATTAAAGAATGTTTGTATCAAGATTCCCTTGCTACAAGCCATTCGAGAGATTCCTATTCTAGCAAAAACAATAAAGGAGTTGAGTTTCAAAAGACCGGGAAGGAAACTAAAAGATACAAGAAGAATCCACCTGGTAGGAAAAATTGCAGATATCATGATGGGAAAAATTACCATGCAGAAGTATGTAGATCCAGGAAGTCCAATTGTCAAGACACATATAAATGGGATAGAAATTCCAAACACATTGATTGACTTAGGGGCTGCTATCAACATTATGAGTAGACAGACTATGGACCAGGTAAAACTTCCTAACCTTCTTTTTACACCTACTTTACTGCAACTTGCAGATCGATCAATTATTAAACCAGATGGTGTATTAGAAGATATTTCAGTCTCCTTAGATTCTTGGGAATATCCAGTAGATTTTATGATTTTGACTCCCAAGAGTAATCTAGGAGGGCACCCACTTATCTTAGGAAGACCTTTGCTAGCCACAGCTGATGCTTTCATTAGTTGTAGATCTGGGGATATGTACATTTTTAATGGTAATTCGACAAAGAAATTCAATTTGTATTCTACAGCAAAAGAAATCGCAGAAGTAGGAGACAGTGAATGGGTTGATGATGAGGACACTATACAACCTGTCTTTACCATTTCTGAAATCAGGGAGGATAGTCAAATTTTGAACACATTAGAAAATTTTGAGATATCTTCAGAATATGACCCTACACAATTTCAATTGGAATCTGACATAGAATATTTATCTTCAAGGCAAATGTATCTTTACTCTATGGAAGAGTTTGGTAGTTCTACTATTGAGATTTTTCTAGGAAAAACATTGAATATCAACAAACATTTGGAAAAGTCACAACAAGAAGAACTAACCAAAATCATTGCAAAAACATTCTACTGCATTTGCATGGGAGTATACTGACATGAAAGGTATTGATCCTAAGACTTGCATCTATCATATCTATATTGAGGAAAACAGTAGACCAATCAGACAACCTCAAAGAAGGATGAATCCCAATCTTAGGGAGATAGTGAAAGAAGAGCTCCAAAAATTACTCAATGTAAACTTCATTTATCCAATTTCAGATAGCCGATGGGTTTCTCCTTTGGTTATAGTACCTAAAAAGAATGGTAAATGGAGGGTATGAATTGATTACAGGGAATTGAACAAAGCAACTTTGAAGGATCACTTTCCTTTGCCTTTTATTGATCAGGTATTAGATACATTAGCAGGTAAAAAGTATTTTTCATTTTTGGATGGTTTTAGTGGTTATAATCAAATTCAGGTAGCACCTGAAGATCAAGATAAGACCACATTTACTTGTCCATGGGGAACTTTTGCCTACCGAGTGCTTCCTTTTGGGTTATGTAATGCACCAGCAACATTCCAAAGAGCAGTAATAGGAATTTTTTCTGATCTAATCCATGATTGTGTAGAGGTTTATATGGATGATTTTACAGTTTATGGTAATTCATTTGAAGAAGCATTAGAAAATTTGGAAAAAGTTCTCATAAGATGTAAAGAAACAAACCTTTCATTAAGCCATGAAAAATGCTTTATGATGTTTACTGAAGGGATTGTTTTAGGACATCATATTTCGGGAGATGGGATTAAGGTTGATAGATCAAAATTTGAAGTCATCTCCAAGTTGCCTATTCCAAATTGTCAAAGAGATGTTAGAAGTTTTCTAGGATTTACTGGTTACTATAGAAGATTTATAGAAAACTTCACTAAAATAGCATCTCCACTCTTCAAATTGCTTACAAAAGACTGTGAATTTATATGGGATCTTGATTGTCAATCAGCTTTTGAAACTTTGAAAACAAGAATATCTGAAGCACCTATCTTGAGAGGACCAAATTGGAAACTCCCTTTTCATATTTCTATGGATGCTTTAGATACAGCTCTAGGAGCTGTGTTGGGTCAAAAAGATTTAGTTCCTTATGCCATTTATTACACCAGTAAAAATTTGACTCCCACAGAGTTGAACTATACTGTGACTGAAAAAGAGTTTTTAGCTGTTGTTCATGCAATTAATAAGTTTAGAAATTACATAACAGGCTATGAAACTTTTATTCATACTGACCATTCTGCAATTAGATATTTGATGAACAAACCTGTTACTAATGGCAGAGTGACAAGATGGCTCTTACTTTTACAAGAATTCAATATTACTGTGTTGGATAGACCAGGGAAACAAAATACAGTAGCTGATTTCTTGTCTAGGATTCAGAATACTAAAGAAGATTCTCCTGTAGAGGATAAGTTTCCTGATGAATACTTGTTTGCAGTAACTATTAAGACCCCTTGGTATGCAGATATTGCTAACAATTTGGTTATAGGGAAACTACCTTCACATTTATTTCCAAGAGAAAAACGAAAAATTATTCAGGAGAGTTCAAAATATTCATGGATTTCTAACGAATTGTTTAAAACAAGGCCAGATCTTGTGATCAGAAGATGTGTCAGGGAAGATGAAATGCCTGATATTCTTAAGGCATGTCATGATGAACCATGCGGCAGACACTTTGCAGACAAAAGGACGGCCTATAAAATCCTTTCTTTAGGATATTATTGGCCTTCCCTCTTCAAAGATGAAAAACAATATGTCAAAAGGTGTGACAGCTGCCAAAGAGTAGGGAAACCTACCCTTTCAAGTGAAATGCCATTGCAACCACAGGTACTCATTGAACCCTTTGAAAAATGGGCTTTAGATTTCATTGGACCTATTAATCCACCATCTAAGCAAAAGAAGTGTATATTGGTTTGTACTGATTATGTTACTAAATGGGTAGAAGCCAAAGCATTAGTATCTGCTACTGAAAATTCAGTTGTTCATTTTCTTTATGAAGATATTTTTACTCGCTTTGGTGTTCCAAGAGAAATTGTGACAGATCAGGGGAGCCAATTCACATCTAATTTGGTGGAGAAGTTGATGGAAGAATACAAGATCAAGCACAGAAGATCTACTCCTTACCATCCGCAAGCAAATGGTCAAGTGGAGTCCACAAACAAATTTCTTGAAAGTATCATCACCAAAACTGTTCATCTACATAGAAGAGATTGGGTAGAAAGGCTTCCTGAAGCCTTGTGGGCCTATAGAACTACATGGAGAAATACAACAGGACATTCTCCCTATGAACTTGTTTATGGGAAAGAAGTCTTGCTCCACATTGAGTTCCAAGTCAAGACCTTCAAGATAGCAGTTCAGTTGGGGATGGACTTATCAGAAGCCCAAAAGCATAGAATGGAGCAATTGAATGAGCTAGATGAGATCAGACAAGAGGCAATTCTAAAAACTGATCTAGTTCAATATCAAAGAGCTAAATGGCATGACAAGTACATCAAAGAGAAGAAGTTTCAAGAAGGAGATTGGGCATTGTTATTTGATTCCAAGTTTAAAGATTTTCAAGGAAAATTTCAGACTCATTGGCTTGGGCCATATGAGATTGACAAGATCTTTAGCAATGGAGCTGTAAGAATCAAGACTATTGATGAGTTTCAAACTCCTCTTATTGTGAATGGCCATAGATTGAAAGTTTATCATAAGCCACTCTCAAAAGAGGATTTTGTCAAAATGTTTCAAGAAAGTTCTGCAATCAGGCTGGTACAGAAGAATTCTTCTTCTCCACTAGCCTAGCTTTTGTTCTTTTCAATTAAAAAAAATAATAATAATAAAAAAATGGTATAAGCCTGAAAACCAATCACTGATTGGCAGTCTTATACAGAAAATATAGGGTGAAAATCAGGAACACCTGTCACTCTATATTTTCCAAAAAAAAATCTCTCTTTGATTTCACAAGCCTTGTGACCACTCACTCCATTTCATTCCACTCCATTTCATTTCACTTCATTTCACCCCATTCCACTTCATTTTATCCATTTCATTCCATTCCATCAATAAAAATCTTTTTCATGACCATTCTATCCAGTCATTTTTCCATCCGTTCATTTCATTCATCCAAGTAATAGCTTGGCTGGGGCTGCACTCGATGATTCGTTTCCGTACTGACGAAGCCACAGAAATTTTAAGTAGATTCCGTTACCTACAACTCTATTTTCAAAAGAATGTATTACCAGAAGTTATTTCCATAATCATGAAATAAAATGCATGTGAGAGGGTCAAAATGAAGACATGGAGCATTCAAGACACCAATAAAGAGCAATTAGTTGAAGACCAAGGAAAAGGCAAAGATTCCAAAGGTATGAATAAAATTTATTTCAAATAGCATTGAAAACACATTTTTATATAGTTCTGAACCATGAGCTCCATCCATTATGTGCAATGATTATATTGACAATTCTGTAACCTTTCACGATCTCCATATTACCCTTTCGCATTCATTCTCAAACGGTTCCATCATTAAACCCCCGATCTTCACTCATGTTCCAATATCCCACCGGTGACAATGAGACGTATTTGATTTGACCACGGACTCTTACAGCCGCATAAATCCATAACCGTTGTTGAAACGTGCTCATATTTATTGTGCAGGCACCAAAATTCAAAACGCTGCCGAATGTGTTATACTTTGTTAATCTCTCCTCGTCGTGTCTCTACCGTTTATGAAACCCCACTCTTTTCCGTCTCACTCCATTTCGTCTATCGCAACGATTCATCGATATTTACCTACACTACAATGTTTATCTTTGTGCATCCAAATTTGCTTCATTTCCATTTGAACCCTCACGTTGTGCAAATTTGTGAAGAGCGTAAAGAAAAAAATGGGTAAATTACTAAGAGTGTAAGAGCTACAAGGACCCAAGTTTATAGAGGGATATCCACAAGTAAAGGAGATATCAAGAAAGCAAATTGGTCGCGTTTTTATCCAGAAATTCAGAGGTTATCATAAAGAAGTGACGAAGGCATTCGCAAGGTCATTTAATGGCTTGGAAGCAGAGATTGGAGACCTTAAGTTTGCGGTCAATGAAGCATCTATAGCATCTGCCACGGAACTTCTTGAGGAGGGTGAGCATTGGTTTAAGAATAAAAGTATCAGTGATGAAGCCTAGAGAACAATCTTACGAAATCAAGGTATGGACATGGGCTACTTTGTTGCTAGTTGTTCAAAAATTCCTGTGCATGCATTGAAAGAGGAATGGGCTACTTTGTTGCTAGTTGTTCAAAAATTCATTACATGTGAAGGCTGTTTTGGGTCCATGTATATGTACCATACCAAGTTACTAATGAATTTTCTAGATAATCAAACTCTCAATCTCCCATATTTTGTATTCAATAGTTTGAAGAAAATGTCCGTGACTGTTCAGAAACATTTAGGAGATGTAGAACCACATCTATATCACCACGGCCTTGTAAAAATTTTGATTGAAAAGGAGTTAAAGGAAAAGAAAGACACATGGGAACAATTTTTGGTTAGAAATTTCTTTGAGGAACCTCAGAAATTCGAAGGTGGCACAAAGAAGAAAGAGTAGAAGAAAAAGAATAAATGATGAAACCCAAATTACTCCTATTCAAGAAATTCCTGAAGGTAGCACAACAAGAAGAAGTAGGAGAAAAAGAACAATTGATGAAATTCAAAATACTCTTACTACTACAATTGAAAGAAATGATAAGGAAGAGAGACTGTCAAAGAGGAAGAAGAAAGAAATCAAGGGTAAGAAGCCAATAACACCAAAAGAGAGAAAAACTATTGAGGCTATACATAAAACTCCTTCTTCTGAAGAAGAAGATAATCAAGTGTTATCTGAAAGATTAGTTTTTCTTCAAAAACAGTCATCCTTGGCCAAGAAGACAGAGAAAGGAAAACAAAAACAAAAGGATAGTGCACCACAGCGTGTGAGAAGAAGCAGCAGACTTAAGGGGAAATTGAAAAAAACGCAAATGAAGGGTCCTCATTTCATTGACTTGGGAGAGGAAACATCTTAACAGTCCCCAGCTGACCATAGTCCATCTCAATCAGTTAGTGAACCTGGTTCATTTCATTCCCAGTCAGACATTGAACATACTCCATCCCATTCTCAGCAAGATGTTGATGTGAGCCCTTCTCAGCCAGATTTTGAAGATAACTCTCCTTCACGGCATTTTGGGGACAGCCCAACAAAAATGACACCTGAAATAGACCCCAAGTAGCAGGAAGTATATGACTATATAGAATCTTTGGAAAAGGCAGCTACAGGTCCCAGTACTTCGTCCATTCAGCCTCATACAGTACAGAATGATTTAGTCCAATCACTAAAACAGGAAATTTTTGAGCTAGAGCTTTTAAATAGGCACATCAAAAATGAAAATGAGACATTGAAAGAACAAGGCAAACTGTACAAAATCATCCATGATAATACCATGCTACATCTTGGAATATAGCAGAAGAAGAACAAGAAATTCAAAAAGGAAATGCCAGAAGTTGAGCAGAGCACTGGTTAATATCAAATTTAGGTGCTTAATGAAGAAACCCAGAATGTTGGCAGCACCAAGGAAGAGGAGGAGAGGATTGGATGTGATGGCTGAAGTGTCAAGGCACATGAACTAAGGAAGGAATATCAAATTTTGGTTGCATGAGGACATGCAACACATTCACAGTGGGGGTATGTTGAGTCTCAATTCTGCATCTTTTCCATACACTTTCTATACCTTTTTCACTCACCTGAACCTCCCAAGTTGTCAATTTCATTTGCAAAAGAGCATCTAACATGGTTTTTAATTATATTTTTGTGTTTTCTATTTGATTTAGATTTTGTTCATTCAGTTTATGAATTCACACTTTCCGCTCGATGCACCTTCTGAGCCTATTTTGTAGGAACTTTTATGTTGCTGGGTGTGTCTACAGTGAAAAGTCCAGCCAGCATGGGAAAATGTGATGTGATGTGATGCTGGGTTCGTGTCCTATTGGTTCGAGCAAACTCATCTAAAGAAGCCGCGGTCAAATGCGTCCACATGGAAGTCAACCATAGAGTCTTACAGCGACAGGACTCTGTTCCGTGTCACATAAAGGTTCATATGGCCGTTTCTGAGCTTGCGGAGGACAAGTCGACATCTGTACATGGCTCCATAGCCGAATTCAAGCAGCCACTCCTCATAGATTTACTTTACAACACGGCCATGATCCTAGATCCGTGGACGTAATGGTCTACGTGTTCTCCACCAGCATAAACTTTAGGAGACAGTTATATTTCTTTTGTTATATATAACGCGTTTGCATACGCATATAGAGTTAGTCTCGATTAGTCTCTCGTTATCTTTTATTAGTCTCCGTATCCGTAATGTAATTACTCTCCCATGGCCGTAATATCACTCAGAACAAGTAATCGGTGATTTTTTTTTAGTATAAGAAGACTCTCGTTTTCCAACCGACCGTACTTGGAAGATCGCGTTGCTGTCAGTAGAGGGCCTCGGTTTGCCTAAAAGGTTTTGTGCATTAGTGTATAGTTCTTATTTCATTTCTTTAAAGCTCATTGTGCCATAATCCATTCACATGTTTATACACTGCATTTTTCATGATACATATGCTTCATTTCTGTTTATAACTTTCATGCTTTCCATTTCACTTCTGTCTTTCATGTTTTATATCACTAATCAGTGTTCTTGTTTCAGGTTATAGATAGGCAGCCTGGGCATTTTCATAGATTTTTGACTAATGACATGGAATTAACATTGTTCTGTTGCTAATGCGTTTTTCTTAGTTTCTATTTAATTTCAGTACTGCTTTGTTTAATTCAGTTTTGTTCATTTGCTTCAGTAGTTAAATTTAGATATATTAAACTGCTCATAGCATCTTCGCTGTTTCCAAACTTCACAATTTCGGGATCGATGGTGAGGGATTGTATTATGAAATGTGTAGTATAGTATTAGTTTCTTTCGCAAATTTAATAGATATATTAAATCGTTCACAGCATCTTCGCTGTTTCTCCAAAGCTGCAGACTGATGGTGAGGGATTGTATTATGAAATGTGTAGTTTAGTATTAGTTTCCTTTCTGCAAATTTAGATATATTAAATTGTGCATGAAATCTTCAGTTACCTCCGAAAGCCACAGCTGGACTGATGGTGAGGGATTCAATTATGAATGTATGGTTTGATATTAGTTTACTTTCTGCAAGTTAGATATCAGTTACTCAAGTTGTTTTTGGTTACTTCCGAAAATCATAGCTGGACTAATGATGAGGGATCAGAAGACACGTTTATGTAAATTGATTTAGATTTACTTTATTGCAGCTTTTGGATTTCTTTCAGTATAATTTATTTTGTGTTTATACAGCAGTAAGAATAGTTTGGTTTCATGCTCGCTAGTTCACTGTTTTGATTTATTAGATTAGCAGCACCTTTTCATTTCAGCAGCATATTTTCATTTCCTTTCAAGTTTTGTCATTGTAATTTTCAAATTCCTTTTTAAGTTTCAAGTTGGTAAAATCATTATAGAGGATATCATTTCCTTGAACAAACATAACCATACTTGTTTTCATTTTAGAATTTCCATTTCATCTTAGAAAACCAAAAACGACAAAAAGTTAAGAAATAGGTTATCTTGCACATATAGTGCGTCGCACTTCATCAGCTTACGAATCCCGGATTGACAAATTAAATGCAGCAATTTAGGATACACTAAATTGACCAAACATTTTGGCGCCGTTGCCGGGGAAGTGTAACTAGGTAGCCAATTTCTTAAAAAAAAAAAACATAAAATCATAAAAGAAGGGAAAAACTTGATAACTTCTTGAAGTATGCTCTCCTCTTGCACCTAGTGTGATCTGGAGGATCAGAAAATAGAGTTATTGGTTTAGTAATTTCTTAAGTATGCTCTCTTCTTGCACCTAGTGTGATCTGGAAGATCAGAAAGAGAATTATTAGCCCAACTTTTTTAGAGCAAGAGATTCTAGGGAAAGGTTTATAGCTAAAGCCAAGAGTTCGATTTTCACAACTCCATCTTCTTCAAGGCATAGACCAGATTCACCACCATCTACCCCTAGCCTTAATATTTTTGGAAGTCAAGGAACAGCTGAATTAGAGGATTCTCCTATACCACCTACTAAAACCCATTTAGAAAACAAAGAGACTCTCTCCCATCCTCCCTTGGTAGAAGAACTAGAGGAATTTAAGGACTCTAAAGAAACTATCATGGCAGAGGAAGTAATAGATGGAGGTAGAGGTAGAGGTAGAAGAGGAGGAAACAATGGAGACAACAATGGTGAAGGAAATAATGGTAGAAATAGGGAAGGAGACAACTTGTTTGGATTCCCTATAGTTGATGAGGAAACTCATGAAACAATGAAAAATATCTCACCATCTGTCCTCCCTAAATTTTATGGATTACGAAGTGAGGATCCTGAAACATTTATGTTTGAGTTTGAAGTTGTGTGCCGAACCTATGACTATATGGAAGACTCTCAAAAACTCAAACTGTTTCCTTCAACTTTGAAGGGATCTGCTTTGAAATGGTTCGTGGGATTAGCCACTCAATCTATTATGACTTGGAATGATATGAAACAAACATTTTTGGATAGATACTTGGACTATTGTATGCCCACCAATCACAAGGATGAGGTATTCAAAATGATGCAAAAAGAAGATGAAAATGTGGAAGACTTACTTGAAAGATTTAAATACAACTTGAAAAGAGCAAAGATGAGCAACTTAGATGATGAAACCTTGAAAGCCCTCATATTAAAATCCATTAGAGATGAATGGATAGATATTTTAAACATGATGGGGAAAGGAGACATTTCTCAACTCCCACTTCCTGATATAACAGAACTATGTGTCCATCTCTCAAGGGGAAAATCTAAAACAGGAAAAGGGCCTAGGGATCCTTCTCTTATTAGGGCTAAAAAATCTGCAACTAAATCAGTAAGTAGGGCAGAGATTGGTAACATGCTTGATGAGTTCAAAACTGATATCTTAGGGAGCCTTAGTGAACAACTGGACACCCTTAAAATCCAAAACAAGCAGAAAGCAGAAACCGATGCTTTAGCCATCTTTTGTCCGAAATGTAGGAAGAAACATGCTTTAAGGGAATGTCCCTTGGATGCAAAAGTTGTAGAAACCTGTATGATTTGCTCAGACAATCATGATATCAAGGATTTTCCTTCAATTCCTGGACTCAAAGATGTCTTTCAAGAAGACCCAAATTCAGTAGAATCTCTCTGTTTTGTTGCAAGGAGACCTTGGCAGGGACAACAAACTCAAGGGTTTAACAACCCCATGAATTTTCAAACCCAACCAAATTGGAATCCTTGGCAACAACCTTGGCCCCAACATCAAAATTCATATCAGCCATGGGTACAAGGGATGCAAAATCCTTATGGGAAATCTGCTCAATTTTATCAATATCCTCCATCTTTTCAAAATCAACAAGCTCCATAACTTCCAAACCCAAATCCACAACTTTCATTGCCATTTCCACAACAACAACCTTCTCAACAAAATCCAAATCCTCAAGTCATGCTTCCATACCAACAAAAGAAAAATCAACTTCCAGCTCAGCGATTGCCAAATCCTAACAATAAGAATCCTCAGAATACTTACATGGTAGAAGGACAACAATTTCCTACCTATATGATTGTTCCTCTCAACGATGTACAACTCAGATCTGGTAGAGTTTTAGAAAAACCTTCTATAGATATTCAAGAGCAAGATACCTCTGAGGAGGACTCTCTTCAAGTCAATAAAGTTTCTGAGGAAGAATCTCTTCAAAATCCAAGCATGCAAAAAGAAAAAGAAAAGTTAACACCCACAAATCCTATAGTTGAGCAACCAACATCTTCATCTACACCTCCCTTTCCTGAAAGACTATAAATTGACAAGGGGGTGGAAAAACAAATCTTGTTGCCTAACTATGACTTTCTAGATGAATTGAAGAATGTTTCTATCAAGATTCCCTTGCTACAAGCCATTCGAGAAATTCCTATTTTAGCAAAAACCATAAAGGAGTTGATTTTCAAAAGACCAGGAAGGAAACTAAAAGACACAAGAAGAATCCACCTGGTAGGAAAGATTGCAGATATTATGATGGAAAAATTACCATGCAGAAGTATGTAGATCCAGGAAGTCCAATTGTCAAGACACATATAAATGGGATAGAAATTCCAAACACATTGATTGACTTAGGGGCTGCTATCAACATTATGAGTAGACAGACTATGGAACAGCTAAAACTTCCTAACCTTCTTTTTACACCTACTTTACCGCAACTTGCAGATCGATCAATTATTAAACCAGATGGTGTATTAGAAGATATTTCAGTCTCCTTAGATTCTTGGGAATATCCAGTAGATTTTATGATTTTGACTCCCAAAAGTAATCTAGGAGGACACCCACTTATCTTAGGAAGACCTTGGCTAGCCACAACTGATGCTTTTATTAGTTGTAGATCTGGGGACATGTACATTTCTAATGGTAATTCGACAAAGAAATTCAATTTGTATCCTCCAGCAAGAGCAATCACAGAAGTAGGAGACAATGAATGGGTTGATGATGAGAACACTATACAACCCGTCTTTACCATTTCTGAAATCAGTGAGGATAGTCAAATTCTGAACACATTAGAAAAATTTGAGACATCTTCAGAATATGACCCCACACAATTTCAGTTGGAATCTGACATAGAATATTTATCATCAAGACAAATGTCTCTTTACTCTATGGAAGAGTTTGGTAGTTCTACTATCGAGATTTTTCCAGGAAAAACATTGAATATCAACAAACATTTGGAAAAGTCACAACAAGAAGAACTAACCAAAATCTTGCAAAAACATTCTACTGCATTTGCATGGGAGTATACTGACATGAAAGGTATTGATCCTAAGACTTGCATCCATCATATCTATATTGAGGAAAAAATTAGACCAATCAGACAACCTCAAAGAAGGATGAATCCAAATCTTAGGGAGATAGTGAAAGAAGAGCTCCAAAAACTACTCAATGTAAACTTCATTTATCCAATTTCATATAGCCGATGGGTTTCTCCTTTGGTTATAGTACCTAAAAAGAATGGTAAATGGAGGGTATGCATTGATTACAGGGAATTGAACAAAGCAACTTTGAAGGATCACTTTCCTTTGCCTTTTATTGATCAGGTATTAGATACATTCGCAGGTAAAAAGTACTTTTCATTTTTGGATGGTTTTAGTGGCTATAATCAAATTCAGGTAGCACCCGAAGATCAAGATAAGACCAGATTTACTTGTCCATGGGGAACTTTTGCCTACCGAGTGCTTCCTTTTGGGTTATGTAATGCACCAGCAACATTCCAAAGAGCAGTACTAGGAATTTTTTCTGATCTAATCCATGATTGTGTAGAGGTTTATATGGATGATTTTACAGCTTATGGTAATTCATTTGAAGAGGCATTAGAAAATTTGGAAAAAGTTCTTATAAGATGTAAAGAAACAAACCTTTCATTAAGCCATGAAAAATGATTTATGATGTTTACTGAAGGGATTGTTTTAGGACATCATATTTCAGGAGATGGGATTAAGGTTGATAGATCAAAAGTTGAAGTCATCTCCAAGTTGCCTATTCCAAATTGTCAAAGAGATGTTAGAAATTTTCTAGGATTTACTAGTTACTATAGAAGATTTATAGAAAACTTCACTAAAATAGCATCTCCACTCTTCAAATTGCTTACAAAAGATTGTGAATTCAAATGGGATCCTGATTGTCAATCAGCTTTTGAAACTTTGAAAACAAGAATATCCGAAGCACCTATCTTGAGAGGACCAAATTGGAAACTCCCTTTCCATATTTCTACGGATGCTTCAGATACAGCTCTAGGAGCTGTGTTGGGTCAAAAAGATTTAGTTCCCTATGCCATTTATTATACCAGTAAAAATTTGACTCCCACAGAGTTGAACTATACTGTGACTGAAAAAGAGTTTTTAGCTGTTGTTCATGCAATTAATAAGTTTAGACATTACATAACAGGCTATGAAACTTTTATTCATAATGACCATTCTGCAATTAGATATTTAATGAAAAAACCTGTTACTAATGGCAGAGTGACAAGATGGCTTTTACTTTTGCAAGAATTCAATATTACTGTGTTGGATAGACCAGGAAAACAGAATACAGTAGCCGATTTCTTGTCTAGGATTCAGAATACTAAAGAAGATTCTCCTGTAGAAGATAAGTTTCCTGATGAATACTTGTTTGCAGTAACTATTAAGACCCCTTGGTATGCAGATATTGCTAACTATTTGGCTACAGGGAAACTACCTTCACATTTATTTCCAAGAGAAAAACGAAAAATTATTCAGGAGAGTTCAAGATATTCATGGATTTCTAACGAATTGTTTAAAACAGGGCCAGATCTTGTGATCAGAAGATGTGTCAGGGAAGATGAAATGCCTGATATTCTTAAGGCATGTCATGATGAACCATGCGGCGGACACTTTGCAGACAAAAGAACGGCCTATAAAATCCTTTCTTTGGGATATTATTGGCCTTCCCTCTTCAAAGATGCAAAACAATATGTCAAAAGGTGTGACAGCTGCCAAAGAGTAGGGAAACCTACCCTTTCAAGTGAAATTCCATTGCAAACACAGGTACTCATTGAACCCTTTGAAAAATGGGCTTTAGATTTCATTGGACCTATTAATCCACCATCCAAGCAAAAGAAGTATATATTGGTTTGTACTGATTATGTTACTAAATGGGTAGAAGCCAAAGCATTAGTATCTGCTACTGAAAATTCACTTGTTCATTTTCTTTATGAGGATATTTTTACTCGCTTTGGTGTTCCAAGAGAAATTGTGACAGATCAGGGGAGCCAATTCACATCCAATTTGGTGGAAAAGTTGATGGAAGAATAAAAAATCAAGCACAGAAGATCTACTCCTTACCATCCACAAGCAAATGGTCAAGTGGAGTCCACAAACAAAGTTCTTGAAAGTATCATCACCAAAACTGTTCATCTACATAGAAGAGATTGGGCAGAAAGGCTTCCAGAAGCCTCGTGGGCCTACAGAACTACATGGAGGAATACAACAGGACATTCTCCCTATGAACTTGTTTATGGGAAAGAAGTCTTGCTCCCCATTGAGTTCCAAGTCAAGACCTTCAAGATAGCAGTTCAGTTGGGGATGGACTTATCAGAAGCCCAAAAGCATAGAATGGAGCAGTTGAATGAGCTAGATGAGATTAGACAAGAAGCAATTTTAAGAACTGATCTAGTTCAATATCAAAGAGCTAAATGGCATGACAAGTACATCAAAGAGAAAAAGTTTCAAGAAGGAGATTGGGCATCGTTATTTGATTCCAAGTTTAAAGATTTTCAAGGAAAATTTCAGACTCATTGGCTTGGGCCATATGAGATTGACAAGATCTTTAGCAATGGAGCGGTAAGAATCAAGACCATTGATGAGTTTCAAACTCCTCTTATTGTGAATGGCCATAGATTGAAAGTTTATCATAAGCCACTCTCAAAAGAGGGTTTTGTCAAAATGTTTCAAGAAAGTTCTGCAATCAGGCTGGTACAGAAGAATTCTTCTTCTCCACCAGCCTAGCTTTTGTTCTTTTCAGTTAAAAAAAAAAATGGTATAAGCCTGAAAACCAATCACTGATTGGCAGTCTTATACAGAAAATATAGGGTGAAAATCAAGAACACCTGACACTCTATATTTTCCAAAAAAAATCTCTCTTTCATTTCACAAGTTTTGTGACCACCCACTCCATTCCATTCCACTTCATTCCATTTCATTTCACTTCATTTCACTCCATTCCACTTCATTTTATCTATTTTATTCCATTTCATCAATAAAATTCTTTTTCATGACCATTTCCATCTGGTCATTTGTCATCCGTTCATTTCCATTCATCCAAATAATAGCTGTGTCAGTTTCCGCAGCTGACATCTGTTTCCGCAGCTGACTCCAGTTTCCGCAGCCAGAAGCAGATTCCGCAGCTACAACTCTGTTTTCAAAAGAATGTACAGCCAGATGTTATTTTCATAATCATGAAATAAAATGCAGGTGAGAGGATCAAAAATGAAGACATGGAGCATTCAAGACACCAATAAAGAGCAACTAGTTGAAGACCAAGGAAAAGGCAAAGATTCCAAAGGTATGAGTAAAATTTATTTCAAATAGCATTAAAAACACATTTTTATATAGTTATGAACCATGAGCTCCATCCATTATGTGCAATGATTATATTGATAATTTTGTAACCCTTTCACGATCTCCATATCATCCTCTCGCATTCATTCTCAAACGATTTCATAATTAAACCCCCGATCTTCACTCATATTCCTATATTCCACCGGTAACAATGAGACGTAATTGATTTGACCACGGACTCTTACAGCCGCATAAATCCATAACCGTTGATTGAAACGTGTTCACATTTATTCCGCAGCCACCAAATTTCAAAACGTGGCCGAATGTGTTATACTCTGTCAAATTCACAGCCGTATATCTGTTGTGTTCACGAAACCCCTTTCCGTTCTGTCTCACTCCATTTCGTTCATCGTGCTCATTTCCACTCTCTGAAATCTACACTGCTCTGATATACTCCCACAGTCATTGTGCTCATTCCTGTGCATTCAACTGTTCTATTTCCATTTGAACCCTCACGCAGGAAAATTTGTGAAGAGCAGAAAAGAGAAATGGGTAAATTGCTAAGAGCAGAACCGGAAGGACCGAAGTTTATGGAGGGATATCCGCAAGTAAGGGATATATTGAAGAAAGCAAATTGGCCGCATTATCCAAAAATTCGCAGGTTATCATAAAGAAGTCACGAAGGCATTCGCAAGGTCGTTTGATGGCTTAGAAGCAGAGATTGGAGACCTTAAGTTTGCGGTCAATGAAGCATCTATAGCAACAGCCACGGAACTTCTTCAAGAGGGTGAGCGTTGGTTTTAAAATAAAAGCATCAGTGATGAAGCATGGAGAACAATCTTACGAAATCAAGGTATGGACATAACTGTTTTTAAAAGAGGAATTCCTGTGCATGCATTGAAAGATGAATGGGCTACTTTGCTGCTAGTTGTTCAGAAATTCATTACATGTGAAGGCCGTTTTGGGTCCATGTATATGTACCATAATGTGTTACCGATGAATTTTCTAGATAATCAAACTCTCAATCTCCCATATTTTCTATTCAATAGTTTGAAGAAAATGTCCGTGACCGTTTAGAAACATTTAGGAGATGGGAGTGAACCCCATCTATATCACCACGGCCTTGTAAAAATTTTGATTGAAAAGGAGTTAAAGGAAAAGAAAGACACATGGGAACAATTTCTGGTTAGAAATTTCTTTGAGGAACCTCAGGAAATTCCTGAAGGTAGCACAGCAAGAAGGATTAGAAGAAAAAGAATAAATGATGAAACCCAAATTACTCCTACTCAAGAAATTCCTGAAGGTAGCACAGCAAAAAGACGTAGGAGAAAAAGAACAATTGATGAAATTCAAAATACTCCTACTACTACAATTGAAAGAACTGATAGGGAAGAGAGATCCACAAAGAGGAAGAAGAAAGAAATCAAGGGTAAGAAGCCAATAACACCAAAAGAGAGAAAAATTATTGAGGCTGTACATAAAACTCCTTCTTCTGAAGAAGATGATCATCAAGTGTTATCTGAAAGATTAGTTTATCTTCAAAAACAGTCATCTATACCCAAGAAGACAGAGAAAGGAAAACAAAAACAAAAGGATAGTGTACCACAACATGTGAGGAGAAGCAGCAGACTTAAGGGGAAATTGAGGAAAACACAAATTAAGGGTCCTCATTTCATTGATTTGGGTGAGGAGACATCTGAACAGTCCCCAGTTGACCATAGTCCATCTCAGTCATTTAGTGAACCTGGTTCATTTCATTCCCAATCAGACATTGAACATACTCCATCCCATTCTCACCAAGATATTGATGTGAGCCCTTCTGAGCCAGATTTTGAAGATAACTCTCCTTCACGGAATTTTGGGGATAGCCCAATAAAAATGACACCTGAAATAGACCCCAAGCAGCAGGAAGTATATGACTATATAGAATATATGGAAAAAGCAGCTACAGGTCCAAGTACTTCGTCCATTCAGCCTCATACATTACATGATGATTTAGTCCAATCACTAAAACATGATATTTTTGAGCTAGAGCTTTTAAATAGGCACATCAAAAATGAAAATGAGACATTGAAAGAACAAGGCAAACTGGACAAGATCATCCATGATAATACCATGCTACATTTGGGAATATGGTAGAAGAAGAATAAGAAATTGAAAAGGAAATTCCAGAAGTTGAGCAGAGCACTCGTTAATATCAAATTTAGGTGCTTAATGAAGAAAACCTAGAATGTCGGGCAAAGACCAAGGAAGAAAAAGGAGAGGTTTGGATGTGCTAGCTGAAAGGGCGAAGGCATATGAATTGAAGAAGGATGATCAAAATTTTGGTTGCATGGGGACATGCAACACCTTCAAAGTGGGGGTATCTTGAGTCCCAATTCTGCATCTTTTCCAGACACTTTTCTATACCTTTTTCACTCACGTGAACCTCCCAAGTTGTCAAATATCATTGTATATCAATTGCAAACGAGCATCTAACATGGTTTTTAATTATATTTTTGTGTTTGCTATTTGATTTAGATTTTGTTCATCTAAATGCGAATCACACTTTCCGTAGCTACTGCAACTTTCCGCAGCTATTTTGTGAAACTCTATGTTACAGGTGTCTACAGGGAAAACGAGCCACATGGGCAAGTCAAGAATGATGTGTACATGGTTCTTGTCCTATTGGTTCGAGCAAACTCATCTAAAGAAGCCGCGGTCAAAGGCGTCCACATGGAAGTCAACCATAGAGTCTTATGGTGACAGGACTCTGTTCCGTGTCACGTAAAGGTTCATATGGCCGTTTCTAAGCTTGCGGAGGACAAGTCAACATCTGTACATGGCTCCATAGTCGAATTCAAGCATCCACTCCTCATAGATTTACTTTGCAATACGGCCATGATCCTAGATCCGTGGACGTAATGGTATACGTGTTCTCCACCAACATAAACTTTAGGAGACATTTATATTTCTTTTGTTATATATAATGTGTTTGCATACACATATAGAGTTAGTCTCGATTAGTCTCTGTTATCTTTTATTAGTCTTCTCTGTAATGTAATTATGTTGCCTTTGAGCTGTAATACTACCTTACTGCTATGACTGCATTTTAATATAAGAAGACTCTGTTTTCCAACTTAATTCGTACTTGAAGATTGTTGCCAAGGCTGGTGTAGAGGGCCCCTGCTCAGCTAAGATTTTGTGTATTAGTGTATAGTTCTTATTTCATTTCTTTAAAGCTCATTGTTCCATAATCCATTCACATGTTTATACACTGCATTTTTCATGATACATATGCTTCATTTCTGTTTATAAACTTTCATGCTTTCTATTTCACTTCTGTCTTTCATGTTTTATGTTATTAATCACTAATCAGTGCTCTTATTTCAGGTTATAGATAGGCAGCCCGGGCATTTTCATAGCTTTTTGACTAATGCCATGGAATTAACATTGTTCTGCTGCTAATGTGTTTTTCTTAGTTTCTGTTTAATTTCAGTACTGCTTTGTTTAATTCAATTTTGTTCATTTGCTTCAGTAGTTAAATTTAGATATATTAAACTGCTCATAACATCTTCAGTTGCCTCCGAAAGCCACAGCTGGACTGATGGTGAGGGATTGTATTATGAAATGTGTAGTTTACATTAGTTTCCTTTCGCAAATTTAGATATATTAAACCTATTAGGTACATCTTCGCTACTCGAAAGTACCAAGTAGGATCGATGGTGAGGGATTGTATTATGAAATGTGTAGTTTAGTATTAGTTTCCTCTCTGCAAATTTAGATATATTAAATTGTGCATGACATCTTCAGTTACCTCCGAAAGCCACAGCTGGACTGATGGTGAGGGATTGAATTATGAATGTATGGTTTGATATTATTTTACTTTCTGCAAGTTAGATATCAGTTACTCAAGTTGTTTTTGGTTACTTCCGAAAATCATAGCTGGACTAATGATGAGGGATCAGAAGACAAGTTTATGTAAATTGATTTAGATTTACTTTATTGCAGCTTTTGGATTTCTTTCAGCATAATTTATTTTGTGTTTATACAACAGCAAGAATAGTTTGGTTTCATGCTCGCTAGTTCACTGTTTTGATTTATTAGATTAGCAGCACCTTTTCATTTCAGCAGCATATTTTCATTTCCTTTCAAGTTTTGTCATTGTAATTTTCAAATTCCTTTTTAAGTGTCAAGTTGGTAAAATCATTATAGAGGATATCATTTCCTTGAACAAACATAACCATACTTGTTTTCATTTTAGAATTTCCATTTCATCTTAGAAAACCAAAAACGACAAAAAGTTAAGAAATAGGTTATGTTGCACATATAGTGTGTCGCACTTCATCAGCTTACGAATCCCGGATTGACAAATTAAATGCAGAAATTTAGGATACATTAAATTGACCAAACAATTTGGCACCGTTGCCGGGGAAGTGTAACTAGGTAGCCAATTTCTTAAAAAAAAACACACAAAATCATAAAAGAAGGGAAAAATTGATAACTTCTTGAAGTATGCTCTCCTCTTGCACCTAGAGTGATCTAGAGGATCAGAAAAGAGAGTTATTGGTTCAGTAATTTCTTAAGTATGCTCTCTTCTTGCACCTAGTGTGACCTGGAAGATCAGAAAGAGAATTATTAGCCCAACTTAAAAAAAAATAAAAAAATAAAAATAAAAAAATGACATGCATAGAGCAAGAGATTCTAGGGGAAGGTTTATAGCTAAAGCCAAGAGTTCGATTTTCACAACTCCATCTTCTTCAAGGCATAGACTAGATTCACCACCATCTACCCCTAGCCTTAATATTTTTGGAAGTCAAGGAACAGCTGAATTAGAGGATTCTCCTATACCACCTACTAAAACCCATTTAGAAAACAAAGAGACTCTCTCTCATCCTCCCTTGGTAGAAGAACTAGAGGACTTTAAGGACTCTAAAGAAACTATCATGGAAGAGGAAGTAATAGATGGAGGTAAAGGTAGAGGTAGAAGAGGAGGAAACAATGGAGACAACAATGGTGAAGGAAATAATGGTAGAAATAGGGAAGGAGACAACTTGTTTGGATTCCCTATAGTTGATGAGGAAACTCATGCAACAATGAAAAATATCTCACCATCTGTCCTCCCTAACTTTTATCGATTGCGAAGTGAGGATCCTGAAACATTTATGTTTGAGTTTGAAGTTGTGTGCCGAACCTATGACTATATGGAAGACTCTCAAAAACTCAAACTGTTTCCTTCAACTTTGAAGGGATCTGCTTTGAAATGGTTCGTGGGATTAGCCACTCAATCTATTAGGACTTGGAATGATATGAAACAAAAATTTTTGGATAGATACTTGGACTATTGTATGCCCACCAATCACAAGGATGATGTATTCAAAATGATGCAAAAAGAAGATGAAAATTTGGAAGACTTACTTGAAAGATTTCAATACAACTTGAAAAGAGAAAAGATGAGCAACTTAGATGATGAAACCTTGAAAGCCCTCATATTAAAAGCAATTAGAGATGAATGGATAGATATTTTAAACATGATGTGGAAAGGAGACATTTCTCAACTCCCACTTCGTGATATAACAGAACTATGTGTCCATCTCTCAAGAGGAAAATCTAAAACAGGAAAAGGGCCTAGGGATCCTTCTCTTATTAGGGCTAACAAATCTGCAACTGGATCAGTAAGTAGGGCAGAGATTGGTAACATGCTTGATGAGTTCAAAACTGATATCTTAGGGAGCCTTAGTGAACAACTGGACACCCTTAAAATCCAAAACAAGCAGAAAGAAGAAACAGATGCTTTAGCCATCTTTTGTCCGAAATGTAGGAAGAAACATGCTTTAAGGGAATGTCCCTTGGATGCAAAAGTTGTAGAAACATGTATGATTTTCTCAGAGAATCATGATATCAAGGATTTTCCTTCAATTCCTGGACTCAAAGATGTCTTTCAAGAAGACCCAAATTCAGTAGAATCTCTCTGTTTTGTTGCAAGGAGACCTTGGCAGGGAAAACAAACTCAAGGGTTTAACAACCCCATGAATTTTCAAACACAACCAAATTGAAATCCTTGGCAACAACCTTGGCCCCAACATCAAAATTCATATCAGCCATGGGTACAAGGGATGCAAAATCCTTATGGCAGATTTGCTCAATTTTATCAATATCCTCCATCTTTTCAAAATCAACAAGCTCCATAACTTCCAAACCCAAATCCACAACTTTCATTGCCATTTCCACAACAACAACCTTCTCAAAAAAATCCAAATCCTCAACTCATGCTTCCATACCAACAAAATACAAATCAACTTCCAGCTCAGCCATTGCCAAATCCTAATAATAAGAATCCTCAGAATACTTACATGGTAGAAGGACAACAATTTCCTACCTATATGATTGTTCCTCTCAACGATGTACAACTCAGATCTGGTAGAGTTTTAGAAAAACCTTATATAGATATTCAAGAGCAAGATACCTCTGAGGAGGACTCTCTTCAAGTCAATAAGGGTTCTGAGGAAGAATCTCTTCAAAATCCAAGCATGCAAAAAGAAAAAGAAAAGTTAACACCCACAACTCCTATAGTTGAGCAACCAACATCTTCATCTACACCTCCTTTTCCTGAAAGACTACAAATTGACAAGGGGGTCGAAAAACAAATCTTGTTGCCTAACTATGACTTTCTAGATGAATTGAAGAATGTTTGTATCAAGATTCCCTTGCTACAAGCCATTCGAGAGATTCCTATTCTAGCAAAACCCATAAAGGAGTTGAGTTTCAAAAGACCAGGAAGGAAACTAAAAGACACAAGAAGAATCCACCTGGTAGGAAAGATTGCAGATATTATGATGGAAAAAATTACCATGCAGAAGTATGTAGATCCAGGAAGTCCAATTGTCAAGACACATATAAATGGGATAGAAATTCCAAACACATTGATTGACTTAGGGGCTGCTATCAACATTATGAGTAGACAGACTATGGAACAACTAAAACTTCCTAATCTTCTTTTTACACCTACTTTACTGCAACTTGCAGATCGATCAATTATAAAACCAGATGGTGTATTAGAAGATATTTCAGTCTCCTTAGATTCTTGGGAATATCCAGTAGATTTTATGATTTTGACTCCCAAGAGTAATCTAGGAGGACACCCACTTATCTTAGGAAGACCTTGGCTAGCCACAACTGATGCTTTTATTAGTTGTATATCTCGGGACATGTACATTTCTAATGGTAATTCGACAAAGAAATTCAATTTGTATCCTCCAGCAAGAGCAATCACAGAAGTAGGAGACAATGAATGGGTTGATGATGAGAACACTATACAACCTGTCTTTACCATTTCTGAAATCAGTGAGGATAGTCAAATTCTGAACACATTAGAAAATTTTGAGATATCTTCAGAATATGACCCCACACAATTTCAGTTGGAATCTGACATATAATATTTATCATCAAGACAAATGTCTCTTTACTCTATGGAAGAGTTTGGTAGTTCTACTATTGAGATTTTTCCAGGAAAAACACTGAATATCAACAAACTTTTGGAAGAATCACAACAAGAAAAACTAACCAAAATCTTGCAAAAACATTCTACTGCATTTGCATGGGAGTATACTGAGATGAAAGGTATTGATCCTAAGACTTGCATCCATCATATCTATATTGAGGAAAACAGTAGACCAATCAGACAACCTCAAAGAAGGATGAATCCAAATCTTAGGGAGATAGTGAAAGAAGAGCTCCAAAAACTTCTCAATGTAAACTTCATTTATCCACTTTCAGATAGCCGATGGGTTTCTCCTTTGGTTATAGTACCTAAAAAGAATGGTAAATGGAGGGTATGCATTGATTACAGGGAATTGAACAAAGCAACTTTCAAGGATCACTTTCCTTTGCCTTTTATCGATCAGGTATTAGATACATTAGCAGGTAAAAAGTACTTTTCATTTTTGGATGGTTTTAGTGGCTATAATCAAATTCAGGTAGCACCTCAAGATCAAGATAAGACCACATTTACTTGTCCATGGGGAACTTTTGCCTACCGAGTGCTTCCTTTTGGGTTATGTAATGCACCTGCAACATTCCAAAGAGCAGTACTAGTAATTTTTTCTGATCTAATCCATGATTGTGTAGAGGTTTATATGGATGATTTTACAGTTTATGGTAATTCATTTGAAGAGGCATTAGAAAATTTGGAAAAAGTTCTTATAAGATGTAAAGAAACAAACCTTTCATTAAGCCATGAAAAATGCTTTATGATGTTTACTGAAGGGATTGTTTTAGGATATCATATTTCAGGAGATGGGATTAAGGTTGATAGATCAAAAGTTGAAGTCATCTCCAAGTTGCCTATTCCAAATTGTCAAAGAGATGTTAGAAGTTTTCTAGGATTTACTAGTTACTGTAGAAGATTTATAGAAAACTTCACTAAAATAGCATCTCCACTCTTCAAATTGCTTACAAAAGACTGTGAATTTAAATGGGATCCTGATTGTCAATCAGCTTTTGAAACTTTGAAAACAAGAATATCTGAAGCACCTATCTTGAGAGGACCAAATTGGAAACTCCCTTTTCATATTTCTATGGATGCTTCAGATACAGCTCTAGGAGCTGTGTTGGGTCAAAAAGATTTAATTCCTTATGCCATTTATTACACCAGTAAAAATTTGACTCCCACAGAGTTGAATTATACTGTGACTGAAAAAGAATTCTTAGCTGTCGTTCATGCAATTAATAAGTTTAGACATTACATAACAGGCTATGAAACTTTTATTCATACTGACCATTCTGCAATTAGATATTTAATGAACAAACCTGTTACTAATGGCAGAGTGACAAGATGGCTTTTAATTTTGCAAGAATTCAATATTACTGTGTTGGATAGACCAGGAAAACAGAATACAGTAGCTGATTTCTTGTCTAGGATTCAGAATACTAAAGAAGATTCTCCCGTAGAAGATAATTTTCCTGATGAATACTTGTTTGCAGTAACTATTAAGACCCCTTGGTATGCAGATATTGCTAACTATTTGGTTACAGGGAAACTACCTTCACATTTATTTCCAAGTGAAAAACGAAAAATTATTCAGGAGAGTTAAAAATATTCATGGATTTCTAACGAATTGTTTAAAACAGGGCCAGATCTTGTGATTAGAAGATGTGTCAGGGAAGATGAAATGCCTGATATTCTTAAGGCATGTCATGATGAACCATGCGGCGGACACTTTGCAGACAAAAGGACGGCCTATAAAATCCTCTCTTTAGGATATTATTGGCCTTCCCTCGTCAAAGATGCAAAACAATATGTCAAAAGGTGTGACAGCTGCCAAAGAGTAGGGAAACCTACCCTTTCAAATGAAATTCCATTGCAACCACAGGTACTCATTGAACCCTTTGAAAAATGGGCTTTAGATTTCATTGGACCTATTAATCCACCATCCAAGCAAAAGAAGTATATATTGGTTTGTACTGATTATGTTACTAAATGGGTAGAAGCCAAAGCATTAGTATCTGCTACTGAAAATTCAGTTGTTCATTTTTTTTATGAGGATATTTTTACTCGCTTTGGTGTTCCAAGAGAAATTGTGACAGATCAGGGGAGCCAATTCACATCCAATTTGGTGGAGAAGTTGATGGAAGAATAAAAAATCAAGCACAGAAGATCTACTCCTTACCATCCGCAAGAAAATGGTCAAGTGGAGTCCACAAACAAAGTTATTGAAAGTATCATCACCAAAACTGTTCATCTACATAGAAGAGATTGGGCAGAAAGGCTTCCTGAATCCTTGTGGGCCTACAGAACTACATGGAGGAATACAACAGGACATTCTCCCTATGAACTTGTTTGTGGAAAAGAAGTCTTGCTCCCCATTGAGTTCCAAGTCAACACTTTCAAGATAGCAGTTCAGTTGGGGATGGACTTATCAGAAGCCCAAAAGCATAGAATGGAGCAATTGAATGAGCTAGATGAGATCAGACAAGAAGCAATTTTAAAAACTGATCTAGTTCAATATCAAAGAGCTAAATGGCATGACAAGTACATCAAAGAGAAGAAGTTTCAAGAAGGAGATTGGGCATTGTTATTTGATTCCAAGTTTAAAGATTTTCAAGGAAAATTTCAGATTCATTGGCTTGGGCCATATGAGATTGACAAGATCTTTAGCAATGGAGCGGTAAGAATCAAGACCATTGATGAGTTTCAAACTCCTCTTATTGTGAATGGCCATAGATTGAAATTTTATCATAAGCCACTCTCAAAAGAGGATTTTGTCAAAATGTTTCAAGAAAGTTCTGCAATCAGGCTGGTACAGAAGAATTCTTCTTCTCCACCAGCCTAGCTTTTGTTCTTTTCAGTTAAAAAATAAATAAATTAATAAATTAAATAAATTAAAAAAAAATGGTATAAGCCTGAAAACCAATCACTGATTGGCAGTCTTATACAGAAAATATAGGGTGAAAATCAGGAACACCTGACACTCTATATTTTCCAAAAAAAATCTCTCTTTCATTTCACAAGCCTTGTGACCACTCACTCCATTTCATTCCACTTCATTCCATTTCATTTCACTTCATCTCACTCCATTCCAATTCATTTTACCCATTTCATTCCATTTCATCAATAAAAATCTTTTTCATGACCATTTCCATCTGGTCATTTGTCATCTGTTCATCTCCATTCATCCAAGTAATAGCTGTGTCAGTTTCCGCAGCTGACATCTGTTTCCGCAGTTGACTCCAGTTTCCGCAGCCAGAAGCAGATTCCGCAGCTACAACTCTGTTTTCAAAAGAATGTACAGTCATAAGTTATTTCCATAATCATGAAATAAAATGCAGGTGAGAGGATAAAAAATGAAGACATGGAGCATTCAAGACGCCAATAAAGAGCAATTAGTTGAAGACCAAGGAAAAGGCAAAGATTCCAAAGGTATGAATAAAATTTATTTCAAATAGCATTGAAAAACACATTTGTATATAGTTCTGAACCATGAGCTCCATCCATTATGTGCAATGATTATATTGACAATTCCGTAACCTCTCACGATCTCCATATTACCCTTTCGCATTCATTCTCAAACGGTTCCATCATTAAACCCCCGATCTTCACTCATGTTCCAATATCCCACCGGTGACAATGAGACGTATTTGATTTGACCACGGACTCTTACAGCCGCATAAATCCATAACCATTGTTGAAACGTGCTCATATTTATTGTGCAGCCACCAAAATTCAAAACGCTGCCGGATGTGTTATACTCTGTTAATCTCTCTGTCGTGTCTCTGTCGTGCTTACGAAACCCCACTCTGTTCTGTCTCACTCCATTTCGTTCATTGTGCTCATTCCCATTCTCTGATATTTACCCACAGTCATTGCGCTTATCTCTGTGCATTCAGCCATTCTATTTCCATTTGAACCCTCACGCAGGCAAATTTGTGAAGAGCAGAAAGAAAAAAATGGGTAAATTGCTAAGAGCAGAACCGGAAGGACCTAAGTTTATAGGGGGATATCCGCAAGTAAAGGAGATATTGAAGAAAGAAAATTGGCTGCGATTTATCCAGAAATTCAGAGGTTATCATAAAGAAGTCACGAAGGCATTCACAAGGTCGTTTAATGGCTTGGAAGCAGAGATTGGAGACCTTAAGTTTGCGGTCAATGAAGCATCTATAGCAACAGCCACGGAACTTCTTCATGAGGGTGAGCGTTGGTTTAAAAATAAAAGCATCAGTGATGAAGCATGGAGAACAATCTTACGAAATCAAGGTATGGACATAATGTTTTTTAAAAGAGGAATTCCTGTGCATGCATTGAAAGAGGAATGGGCTACTTTGCTGCTAGTTGTTCAGAAATTCATTACATGTGAAGGCCGTTTTGGGTCCATGTATATGTATCATACCAGGTTACTGATGAATTTTCTAGATAATCAAACTCTCAATCTCCCATATTTTCTATTCAATATTTTGAAGAAAATGTCCGTGACTGTTCAGAAACATTTAGGAGATGTAGAACCCCATCTATATCACCACGGCCTTGTAAAAATTTTGATTGAAAAGGAGTTAAAGGAAAAGAAAGACACATGGGAACAATTTCTGGTTAGAAATTTCTTTGAGGAACCTCAGGAAATTCCTGAAGGTAGTACAACAAGAAGGAGTAGAAGAAAAAGAATAAATGATGAAACCTAAATTACTCCTACTCAAGAAATTCCTGAAGGTAGCACAGCAAGAAGAAGTAGGAGAAAAAGAACAATTGATGAAATTCAAAATACTCCTACTACTACAATTGAAAGAATCGATAGGGAAGAGAAACTGTCAAAGAGGAAGAAGAAAGAAATCAAGGGTAAGAAGCCAATAACACCAAAAGAGAGAAAAACTATTGAGGCTATACATAAAACCCCTTCTTCTGAAGAAGAAGATCATCAAGTGTTTATCTCAAATATTATTTTATTCTAAAAAAACAAATAACCATATTAAGAAGACATAGGTGGAACAAAAGGAAGACAGAACCATGTCATGGTGTGAGAAGAAGTTCCAGATTTGTACTTGAGGAAAAACGTAAAATGAAGGTCCATTTCATTGATTTGGGAGAGGAATATCCATATCAACTTTAAATCATCACCATATTCATCTCAGCTTCATTAGTGAACTCCGTCTATTTAGTTCTGCCGACATTGAATAAAGTCCATCCTGTATTCACAATGGGGACATGACAATTTTCTGTATTGCATTTTGAAGATAACTATCCTTCAACAACAGGCATTTGTGATGTCCTACATTAGAAATGACAAACTGAAATAGACCCCAAGCAGTAGGAAGTATATGATTATATAAATCTTGAAAAGCAACACAGTCTCAGATTTCTATTTATCCAGCCACACAAGACAAGATGATTTAGTCCAATCACTAAACAAGTAAGTCTTTGAGCTAGAGCTTTGAACAGACACACTGCAATGAAATGAGACATTGAAGGAACAAAGAAATTGACAAAATCATCCATGATAATGTCATGCTACATATCCGAAATATATGTATGAAGAATAAGAAATTGAAAAGGAAATGCCAAGTTGTTATATAATTAGTTAATATCAAATGGATGCTTAATGAAGAAGCCAAGGATGTTGGCAGCACCAAGGAAGAAGAGGAGAGGTTTGATGCATCAAAGAAGGGTTACATATGAACTACAAGGATTATCGTAATTTTAGTTGCATGAGGACAGCGCAACACTGTTGTGTTGGGGTATGTTGAGTCTCAATCGCATCTTTCCATACACTTTTCTATACCTTTTTCATCCAACTTTAACCTCCTGCTGTCACATTCATTGTATAATAATTCAGGTGACATCTACTGTATGGTTTTAATCATATTTTTGTGTCCATTGGCTGTTTGATTTAGATTTTTCTCATTTGGTCATTAATCTTGCCACTTTCCGTAGCCTAGTTTTAACTTTCCACAGCCCATTTTGTGAAACTCTATGTTGCTGTGTCTTCAGAGAAATCAGCTCTGTACATGTAAGTGTCGTAATGATGTGGACATGGATCGGGTCCTATTGGCCCTTTCTGAGCAAATTCATCTAAGGAGGCTACGGTCAAAGGTGGCCAAATGGAAGCTATCCAGAGTCCCACCATGATGTGACCTTTTCTGGGTATCATGGAAGATTCTGTTGTAATATACTTCTGAAAGCTAAGGGGACAAATCAAAACATTATCTCGTACACGCTCCAGAAATGAATCTGGAAACATCTACTCCTCACAGATTTACTCTTCAATACGGCCACATCCTGATCCGTACTGCATTTATCACTGCCACGCAGCCCATTAGCACAAACTTTAGGAGTCAGCTTATATTTCTTTTGTTATAAATAACGCGTTTGCACATACGCATATTAGATTAGTTCAAGTTAGTTTTTATTAGTCTCGCTCTTCCTCAGAATGTAATTACCGCCCCTCGCTGTGCCGTAATATCACCTTTCTCACAGACCGTATTTTAATATAAATATTCTCATAAGCCAAACGTAATTCGTACTTGAAGTCCGTTGCTGGCCGGTGTAGAGGCCTCGTACCTTGCCAAGGTTATGTATTATTGTATAGTTCTTGTTTTATTTCTTTAAAGCTCATTGTGCCATAATCCATTCACATGTTTATGGTACTGTACCTTCATGTGTATATATGCTTCATTTCGTTTATAATCTTTCGTTGTTTCCATTTTACTTCGTCTTTCATGTTTTATACATTGATTACCGATCGTGTTCTTGTTTGGTGCTATAAATATAAGGTACCGGCATTTGCATAACTTTTTGACTAATGAGTTACGGAATTAACATTGTTCGCTGCTAATTTGTTTTTCTTAGTTTTTGTTTAATTTCGGTGATCGCTTTGTTTATTTCAGCTTTTTCATTTCCCTTCGTAGTTAGACGAGATATTAAATTGCTCATAACATCTTCGCTGTTCTCCGAAAGCCACAAATTGGATCGATGGTGAGGGATTGAATTATGTATGTGTGCTCGATATTAGTTTTCCTAGTTAGATATAATAAATTGCTCATAAAATCTCAATGAGCCCCAGCTACAATTAATCGATGGTGAGGGATTGAATTATGGATGTGTAGGTTTGATATTAGTTTCTTTCCAAGTTAGAAATATTAATTGTGCATGACATCTTTGGGCTATTCTCCAAAAGCTACCGGACCGATGGTGAGGGATTGAATTATGAATGCATTATATTAGTTTACATTTTCTCATAAGTTAATAATAAAGCATCGTTTGTTTATGCATATCTTCAAAAATCATAGCCTGACTGAATATGAGGGATCTTAAGCATGTTGACAATTTGATTTAGATTACTTTGTTGCAATTTTTACCTTTTGCCATAGTTTCTTTTGTGTTTAGACAATAATAAGAATAGTTTTCTGCTTGCGTTTCAATAGCCTGCATCGTTTTGATTTATTAGACTAAAGGCATCTTTTTCATTTTTAAAGACATTTTTCATTTTTCAAGTTTTGTCATTGCATGTTTTAAATTTCTTTTTAAGTTTCCTGTTGGAAATTATAGAGGATATCAATTCCTCGAACAAACATAACCATACTTGTTTTCATTTTAACTTCCATCTCACCTTAGAAAACCAAAACGACAAAAAGTTAAGAAATAAAGGACCTTACATAGTGCTACCGTACCCCCCACCAAATTTTTACTAATCCCGGATTGGCATTTTAAATGCACACTAAGACACACTAAATTGACCAAACAACTCCCTTTTCCACTCACTTTTATTTATTATAAACCATAGACGACAAAATCGAGGAAAATCCCATTATTCCAATTAGCCATGGCTAATTAGGAATATTACATGTATCTCAGAAAGAAACTACTCAAACCCCGTATCTCAGATATTTCATCAATTCAATGCCATGAAAACAATACATTTTTATTTCTCTTCCTTATAAAACCTCTGCAGACTTCGACTATCTCTACCGATTCTTTATTCTAATTTCGGCACTAATCTAAGCAAGTTTGGTCCATATTTAACCTCTTGCTTGCTCTACTTAAATGTGCCCTTGCTTACACATTTCTCCTCGCTTAATGAGCTCCCTATTAATTATGAAATTCTAATAATTATCGTTTCAATACCTTCAAGGTTTCTCCTGCTGACCTCATGTGACCTGTATAATTTTTCCCATCATACAACCGATGGTTATCTTCCCTTTAACCTCAATCTCAACCGGGCCTTCCTTAGAACTCACATGCAAAAGATATTTATAGTGAATTATCAATTAAATGATTGATCATTGCATGTGAATTAAATAATATTTAATCTTATTGACCTATCACTAGCTCATATCTCGCTTAGAACCAAATAACCTTATTTTAACTCAATTAATTGAGTTAACCACCACAAACTCACAACAACCATAAATACACCTCAAAAATCATTCGAAAATCCCCCACATGCCTCCTCTTCCTGATCAACTCGACTCTTCGGTTAACCAAGTCTTTGTGACTCGGTTAAATAATACAATTTGTCATGAGATGAAATTACAATATCTCTCTTCCAATTAATTAAGAAAAGCAACTGTGTTTCTGGTGCCATTTTCAATAGAAACCATCGCCCATAATTCATATGTGCAAGGTATAGAGAGAGAAAAATATGCGCTAAAGAGAGAGAGAGAGATATTCATCCGTCTTCCTTCTCGATCTTCGTTCTGGATTCCCACAATCTTGTCTTTATTGTGTAGTCAAATGGTGCTATCGTAGAGGAGGTCGAATGCCTTTATGATAGTGGCTCCTGCTTCTTGTGGAATGGGTGTGTCTCTTCACCGAGGCCGACTGGAGGCTTGGAGAAAAATTCAACATTCAACATTCACTCTTTCAAAATTTTCTTTAGGAACCGACATGAAGAACATGTTCACAATACCCTTTCATGGATAATAACTAAAAATGATATGAATAAACATGTTCTACAAATTAGTTATACATTACAAGGGGAAAAAACATAAATTATTCGTACCTATTACATTCACAAAATTCAACACTCCCTCTTAGTTAGGGAGGTATTCATAAAACTAGATGTATGTTCTTCTGTTAGATAATCGGAAAGGTAGAAACATCATTTTTCCTCGATTATTTACTTTGATCTTATTTATTTATTATTATGTTATTATTATCTTTATTCTTATTAGTTTATCAAGAAAATACACATAGATCAAGGACACTGTGTGAAAGGCTATTAAAATGCACTGGGGAAAACTCCCCTCCCCTCGAGGGGAAAAAAAAAAATCCAAATTAGATAATTCTCCTTCCAATAGTGATTTCGAGACTTTTCATCTTGAGGTAGAGATTTTGATCTAGCTTTCTCCAAGACTTCAATTTAGGCCCAATAAAACTTCAAGCAACAAAATCCAAATGTAATCACCTTTCACTTCTCCACCAGCAACAGGGCAACTGGGAAAGAATCAGGGCAAGTAAATAACCGCAACAACAAACCTTTGAGAGCTTCGATCTCCCAAACTATAGATCGAATGTCAGTAGAGAAAAAGCAAATTTTAATTTTTCTTCAATCCTATAAGTGTACCAAAAACTTCCAAACCCAAAAATTCCTTCTCCAAGATTTCACAATTTCTCCTTGTACCAACTTCTAAATCAAATTTCTTTCATTGCAGATTGATGTCTTCAAGCGATTTTGACCCCACTATATATATACTGGCGGTTTCCTGAATTCATGAGTTGAGGCCAAATGATCAACTTGGGCGACTTATGTGAGACTTCATAAATTATATTTTACCTGGAATACTCGACCTAATCGCATGATTCAAAAGCCCCACATGGATTTTAATTAAATTCATAATAAAACTATAGACTCAAAATAAAAAAAACCTAGAATTCCAAGTAATAGGGACTTTGACCTGTAACAACAGACCCAAGCATGAAAACCCATGCTTAATAAGTCATTCAATAATAATATAAAAATTATTTTCTTATTCTCTTTTTTGACAATTACAATAAGTATTGACTCAAGTAAAATTTATGAATACCTAACCTGTTATTAATTTCAACACTCTCTTAACTAGAGGTATTCAACTCAAAAGTACTAGGTCAATCACTATATGAACCTATGAAGAATTTTAGACACTTAAAAGTCATGGACTAGACCTCCCCACTGTGCAACTTATCACCGGTCACTTAACACTTTAGGCACCGCAATGCCATGGAATCGATTCTACCAAGGAAACTATCTAAGTGGGACTAAGATGGAATAAAACTTTCAACCTTCATAGGTACCATCATGCTTACTTACTAACCATTAACCTCGTGAACTAGGTGCACATCCACACAATGCCACCCTCCCAACTAAAAAATCAAATACAAAAAGTGTCGACCCGATGTCTTTCCAGGGAATTCTTCACTCACAAAAGCCTCAACACAACTTTTTTAGGCAATTCTTCACTCACAAATCCTTCAACAATGCTTCACTTATAAATCCTTCTATGAAAAGATTCACTTGAAAATCCACACACACACCTTGATCCATTAGATGAAGAACAACCAATTCTCTCCTAATAAAAATCGATTGGTAACCAACATGTTATCAAGTCCTTCAAGATATTTCTACTCATAAAAACACAAACCCCAATCATCAATAATTTAAAATGCATAATAATAAAAACAAACCTAAGGGTTTTGAGGTTGCCCCCAAAACTAATTTAAACAGGACTATAAATAGAATATTTTTAGGAGAAGATTCACCCTCATACTTTACATGTGGCAGCCATATATATCCATCATATATTCTCCAACCATGACTATGATTCTTACGCATGTACTTCACTAAGACTTAAGGTTGTTAGTCCCGGGTTCAGGCATGATACATGAAGTAGAGAACTACAATACTTATTTTTCTTTTTTTATCCAGTATTCCCTCTTATACTAGGTAGATCAACTTCTATCCAGATCCCCATTTATGTAGGGAGACTTTTAACTTCTTCTTTAAAGTTGGAGAATATTTCATGGATTCTATTATTTTCATCATACTTGTCGCCTTCACATATTTATGATGTACCTAATTTTAAATAACAAAAAGCAAATCCGAAACCATAGAAGCATGAAGTTAGCCATATCGTAGCTACGTAAAATAATTTTCTAACTTTATACACATTCTGGTACCCAAACAAGAGACATAAAATCTTTAAAATTTTGTTAGTGGACTTCGCCACTTTCAAACCCGATTTACTTTACAATGTCTTTCATTCTTACTCAGGGTTTCAATGTTACTTCCAAGGCATAACATATAGAAACTCCTAGAACCAAATATATGATATAGGATAATATTTAAAATTCACATGATAAAATTCCTTTCACTAGGGATTCACATCGTAGAAATTATATGATTCTTCTATACCAATGGATTCGACAGATATTGTGATGTAAAAACAAGATATTGAATCTTTCTACAATATTTAGAATACAAAATACCTACTCACTCAATCACATGCAAGTAAGAGAAATAAGTAAATCAATCACACAACACAATATGTTCTTGGGGAAAGAGACTACTAAAAATCTACTATCATATATTGTACAAAGTCATGAATCATGAAATAATATAATGTCAAATTTATAAAAATCTTGCACTCTCCTCGCTCTGCCCTAACCGATTCATTAAAATGGTTTAAAATGACTGTAAAAAATTGACAAACACTTTAGCCAATTCTCATCCTCTCTAAGCCCAACCTTTCTCACGCAATCCCTAGAAACAGACCCTTATTAAATAGGAAAACTGTACCTTTCTTGATTTTTCAATCCATCATGGCCTTCTAATGACTTTATAATTGCACCCGGGCAATTTTTCTAACAATATAACTCATAGTTATGTCTCTCTTTTAACTCTATCTCACCTTGGCTCCCACGTAATCGACATGCATGCAACTATTAATAGTGAATCATCAATTACATGATTGATCACTACTTTTTGAATTAATTAATTTAATTCACCGAACTTCACTAATTCTTCATTCATTTAGAACTAGTTAAACCGATTAACCAATTAATTTAGAATTAACCCATTAGACTCGCACCACACACTAGTTCTACAACCGTAAATCGGACCCCTCAAAATATTAGGATCGACTCTACATGCCTCATATTAGACCTTCAAATCGAATTTCTTGAGCTAACTTAGTCATCATGGACTAGTTAAATCGATACAAGTCATGAGATGAAAGTACAATTTATTTTCCAATTCTATTTAAGGGAAAATAAATTAGCACACATTTCGCACCAATGTGTAATCGACTTTCACCGATGTGTGTGAATTTTTTGTCCTTTCCGGTTTCCAATTTCTCATCGTTTCTTGTTGAAAATTTCAACACTCTCTCAACAAGAAAGGAATTCAATCTAGCTCAATCAAAATTTTGGAATTTTCCATGCAAACACTTCTAGTAAGGTTCTGCACCTCTAACCTCAACTAAATAGCCTCCTAATAACCGAATCGCATGATGTCTTTCTTTGCCTTCGAATAATACCAGTTATTGCATCATCTAATCAAATCTCTCGCATTGTCGTCGGCATCCGCATCCATGCCCTCTCGCACCGGCCACAACTCGACATGCGCTCCAAAGATCCGAGCATCCGCCGCCATGATTTCTATATTATTGACATATGACCGCATCAATCGAACCAATCCTTCATGCTACCATTTTACCCGTTCCTCGTTTCCAAAGCCTGATCCATGAGACACACCATCTCAATCAACCCCGCCCCACCCCTTCTGCGATTATATCTTCACATCACCCCACCCCGACACCAGAGGTATAGTTGCATGTACTCCTTCTACCCACCGGCCCAAACAAGCAGAGGCAAGTTCATGCGCCTGCGGGAATCTTCCCACCCGGGCCTCTCTAGTTCTCCAATTGTGGCTGCTCCACAACCTTCTAAGACTACTGCTGGCCGACAGCGGAGAGATAATTTCTTCCTCTCAATCCACCAAGTCATTAACCACTAATTTTCTCCTCAAATATTTGCATGCATCCTCGACTCCGAGAGCACACAATTTTCGTACTCACATCAACTTGCTTTCAATTGCCTCATGCATATGTTTAAGGAAAACTTTTCCTTTTCTAAACATCACATCATAACCACGATCTTCCAATATAGCCACGGAGACAAGCATCTTTCCTTAGGCCTCGGAACATGCTGCAAACATCTCTGCTAGTCTCCAGAGGGGAGCCACTCCTCCCACAGAATCGTACCTATTTTGGTCACTCTATACCCTCCCGTCATCTCCAAACTCTATGTCTCCGTTGAGCGGCCTCCAAGTCACCGAGCAGATCTCTATTCCCCGTCATATGGAACGAGGCACCATTGTCTAGATAAAGACATGCATCCCATTACATTTTCACGCGTGCGTATATGGAGAGTAAAATAAAGGTCAAATTGTTGTCAACGCCCACCCTTGCAACTCAAAGCCTTTCTTGCTTGCCTTCTTCAGATACCCGAGGCATAGTGTCCTTACGTTCATGATGTTGAAAACACTGATCTCTAGACATATCTCTTGTTTTATTCCACTCTTGGGACTTCTTTCTCGGGATTTATTTTCCGACTACCACAAACATGACTGCTGGTGTTGGAGGTCCCGTCTCTAGTCTCTACCTTATTCTCTTATTACCAAGTCGAACAAACACCCTAGTCCGGGTAAATTCTCCCATTCGCGCAGTCCTCGGCACTCATGCCAAGTCTTCGAAGGTCGTCCAGAAGAGCAGGGGGACAATCCAAATTATTCCTGGGCTACCGTCACACCTCAACACCCTCCATCCCCATCTCACCATTGAGTGAATCCTTTGCCAAGCATGTTGGCATCATCTCTCGCCTTCTCTATCTTGATCTTCTCGAGTCAAGTCCTTTAACGCCAATCTCTCGTGGTCACCGTTATCCCGAACATATATGTCAAGGCCTTTCCACAGCATATGGAGTCGCCTTCCCCATGGATACTCGAGACAATATGATTCTCAAACCTCATCTAACAAGATCCTTCTCGCCTTTTCTACCGTCTTCTCGACATGCATCAATAAGCTGAATTTGGTCGATGCGAAGCAAGGGAATATTAGCATTCATGAATTCCTTCAACCCTTTGTCCTCCAACACTACCTCCATTCGCACTTCCACAATATAATCTTAATTTCATTTCAAGTAATATTTGAGTCTCAAGTTGTCGAAATACATTCTCATTTGTTACTGGATCCCGAAGAATAAATATGCAAATTTGAACATCTTCAAGACAAACTTGATTTATTCTCTCATTCTGATTCATGACACTCTAATACCATGTAGAAATTATATAGAAGCTCTATACAAATGGATTCAATTCGATTCAGGATGTGTACTAAAACAAGATATTGAATCCTACAATATTTGTGAATACAAAACATGATCGCTCAATCACATGCAAAAGTAAGAGAAAGAAGGTAAATAAAACCACATAACACAAGATGTTCTTGTGGAAAGAAATTGCTCAAAAACCTGGAGCATCATATATTGTACAAAGTCAAGGAATCATGAAACAACACAATCTTTTCTCACACCGAGAGAAAATCTTGCACTCTCCTAGACTGCCTCGACCGATCCTACTCAACATTGGATTACAAATGCTTCAAGAAAAATTGATGTACTTGCTAGCTGAATTTTCAGCCTCTGCTAAGCCGAGCCTTGCTCATGAAATCCTAGGAACAGACCCTATTAAATATGAAAATCACCTTCCTTGATTGTGCAATCCATCATGAATTTCATGACTTTACAATTGGAATTTAATAATTTTCTAATAATAAAACTTATATTTTTGTTCCCTTAACCTTTGTCTCAATTGGGTCTTCACTTGGTAATGACATGCATGCAACTATTAATAGTGAATCATCATTTATCACTAATCACTACTTGTGAATTAATTCTAATTTAATTCGACTGACCTCTCACTAATTCTTCATTCAATGAACTAGTTAAACCGTTTTTAACTCAATTAATTTGTTAGACCCGATTACACTCAAGAATTAATTAGTGCTACAACTGAAACCAGACCCCCAAAATATTAGGACTCACTCAAATGCCCTTCATCTTAGAAATTCAACTCGGGACCATTGAGCTAACTTAGTCATCATGACTCTAGTTAATCAATACAAGTTTTTATGAGATGAAATTACAATTTATTGTCCAAATTATTCTAAGGGAAAAAATATTCCAGACACACACATTTCGCACCACAATATGTAACTAAATTTCACCACCGGTGATCGAAATTCCACACCAGTGTGTGTGCATTTTTTTTCCTTTTCTTATTTTCCAATTTTTATGAGCATTGTTGCAAATATCAACACATACACATCCTAGATTTCATAAACAAAGTCAATAAACATTTTTTTAATCAGCAAACTCATACATGATCAAATTTCTGTTAACAGCATCAGATTTCAAATCAATTAACAAAAACATATCTGAAGAGTCAAGATTATGAGCTAATAAAGATACATCCTAACATCATAAGCATATCTAACAAGATTAGATAACCCCAGATTCATCATCTATAAATTCTCATCACACATTATATAGATCAAAACCAACATCCATACCAGAGAATTTAATCATTACTAGGATTCATTTATAGACCTCAGACTTTTCAATCATCATCCTAGATATTTTCTTTAATTTTACCAAGGTTTGTTTCCAAACCTGAGATTCTTAGGACCTGCTTTTGTAAAATAGATCAATACATATATCTAGGAGATCACCATTATGAGCACACAATGTAATACTCAACATTTATACAATATACAATAATACAGTCCCAGATTAGGCTAGGATTCAACCAAGAGAACATATACCTAGGGTTACACTTATATTCTTACAATAAAGATTTAGCCTATAGACCTAACCAAAACCCAAGGTTTCAGCCCATTTTCAAAGCACATCCTTATTATATCAAACTTCAAAGTTCAAGATTTATAACAACATCATATTAAATTCAACAAGTTTAGAGCTTCCATGATCTTAACAAAATCAAACACGACATTATTAAAACATTATTGAGAATATCAATTTTCACAAATAGCCCTAAATAGGTTTAGGGTTTCACATGTCAAGAAAATAACCTTAGGTTAGGTTTTTCTAGAGAACTCCCAAGGTTAGCACAAGCACTGGAGGTGTATAAAGTGTGATTCTATCGGGTCATGAGTCATCTCAAACAAGAATCCTTTTAGGATCTGGGTGAGTGCTAGACATACCAATAGTTAGTAACATGTATAAATAATAATATAAATTTCTAATACATACCTGATTCTTTAACAAACCATTTGACTTGATAATACCTATTGTTTGAGCCGTTTCTTCCATGATTCTTGGGCATCTTAATTATTGATTCCTAGACGAGGAATAGGTAAATGCTGATTAGTACATAACATATAACTAAAATATTAAATAAGTACATGAAGAAAAATAGAGGAATGATACTTATCTTGAGGAGTCAGGGCTCCTTCAAGCTTGAGGGAAAACTTAAAACTCATAAAACAAAGAAATACATTTCCAAGAAGATGTTAAATCAATACTACATCAAATATACAAATGAAACATAAGATTGAAGGGGCTTAGTAGTGAAATTTTCTTAGTTTTTATTAAATATTTGCTTTCTTTGGGGATGATGTCTCTTCATTTATGTTTTCATGATCTCTATCTCTCTTCCTTCTCCTGGATTTTTCAGGACAATCACTTCTATAGTGTCCCATATTGTGAAAATGATAACACTCGATCTTGGACCTGTCAACCTTCTTCTTTGGCCCTTTCTTCTTGAAACTTCCTTTATGATAAGAAATATAAGAATTTGGTACTTCTTCATTTTTGGTTACCATGGATACCCTTAACTCTTGTTGATTGCATGTTTTCCATAGCTCTTCAAAGGTGGGTGTTTCTTTCCAACTGTTGAGGGTTGAGGCAAAAGGAACTTCAAGAAGATGTAGTCCTGCACTGTCACAACTACTAGTTATTTATCTATCACTATTTCACTGGCTGAAAGGAGCTCATCCCCCATCCTTTTATTTTCATGTTGTTATGGAAACATTATCCTCTTTTTCATATCTGGTCAGCTTCTTATAGACTGTCTTTCTGTGCGCCATGTTTCAATTTTGATAGTGGAATAGTTTTGACATAAAGCCTCATACATTTCCTAAGAAATTAATCAACATTTTCTATGAAGGGGAAAATATTGTACTTTTATGCATTCAACCATCAAAGCCATAGCTACCAATTCCATATCTTTGTACTTCACCTTATCAACATCACTTCATTCTTCCATATTTCTTTCATTTTTCTCCTTTGACTAGATTTAAGACCTTGTTCTTTTCAAGGATGATGTCAATCCTTTTCTCTCGTGAGACCTGTAATTTAAAGCTCCTTCAAGCTTGTTCTTCCCTCGATAGTGTTAGACATATTTCTTGGAAGATAGTAAATACTTCTTTTCTTCAGAACTCCTTCCTTGATCAAGTCCTTTCGAGGACTCATTTCTCTTTTTCTTCTTCTTCACCAAAGCTAGAAACCATGTTAGAGAACTCACAAAGATCTCAATTTCCTGATTACTTACTCGTGATCTTATTTAGTTATTACTGTGTTCTTTATTATCTTTTTTTTGTATTAAATTACCACAAATATCAAAGAAAAATACACATGATCAAGGAAAACCATAAGTAGGCCAAGAACACAAAAAAAACCCCATCAAGGGGAAAACCAAGTCAAGATAATTCTTCCTTTCAATAGTGATTCTGAGACTCTATACTCTTGCCCTAGAAGTTCACCCACACCAAGTCAACTTCTCCTTGTGATCCTTCTTGAATATGGTGAAGAAACAACAACAAGAGTATTGGGACTTCAACTCCGTCGCGAGACTTTTTATCTTGAGGTAGACTCTGTATATAGCTTCCAAGACTTCAATTTAGGCCTAATACAACTTCTACAAGTAATAACATCCAAAAGAATCACATTCTATCTACTTAGCAAGAATAACTCAAAAGTGTTAACCATGCTAGCAAAACTTAAGTAACTTCAATATCCCAAAATATAAATGTATCATGGAGAGAAAAGTAAAATTTCAATTTTTCTTCAACTTCATAAGTGTGCTTAAAACCGGAACCCAAAAATTCTTTCTCCAAGATTTTACACTTTCTCTTGTACCAACTTCAAGTGATTTTGATTCTACTTACATACATAGGCTTCTCATGGGTTCAATTCCATGGCTTTAGGTCGATCACATCACCTTTAGGCTGACTTTGTGTGGATAATTCATAAATTATATTTTACTCAATACTTGACCTAATTTCATGATCTGGAAAGACCAATGGGATCAATTCTAACCGTAATAAACCTATAGACTCTGTTAAAACCTAGAATCCACAATAATGACTTTAACCTAAAATAGATATGACCCAAGCATGAAACCCATGCTTTAATAAGGTATTCAATAATAACATAAAAAATTATTGTTTTATTCTTTTGACAATTATAATAAGTATTGGACTAAGAATAATTTATGAAGACCCAACCTAATACATTTTCTAACACTTCTTTATGAATAAAATTTTCTAAGAAAATATTATACAAAATCATCACCATAATTAGAAGTCATAATTGGTATACACATGTAAACCAATAGCATCAACCATTTACCATAATCAAGTCCAAAATATTTGACACATGGTAAATCAACAACATCATCACAATACCATCATTTCATTTAGTGCCCCCACCCATGCTATCCCCTTCCATACTGGTTATACTTAATGTATGCTGCACATCATTTAGTATGTTTGTTCATCTGCCATAATTCAGCCAATACTGCCATATGACATCCAAACCATCTTAAGTTCACCATCATTTGGGTAAACGGCTTGACACATGCAGAATTTCAAAGGCCATACTTTATCAACAATTTTGGTTTGACTCATAGATTATCTTTCCTGTTCTAACAAATACATAAGAACAATAGTCCTTCGTCTCGCTATTCTCCCTAATTTGGGTCAAAGTACTTGACACAAGGATAATCTCCCTATCATGGTCATAATACTTGGGACATGGAGAATATCATCCTAAATGATGCTATCCGTCAACACTCCCTCTTCAATGAGAGAGGTATTCTCCAGGCACAAGCTTGTCTATGAAGTTATATTAAAACTTCACTAGGGATATAAGCTTGTCAAAATATAATCAGCCACCAATGAGACATATTGGAGATTTGTTTCTACCTCTGACCATGTCATAACAGAAGTGGTATTTGATCTCTCTTATGTATTTAAAACCTTTCATAGAAGATTGAATTATCAATCACCACACAACTTCGATTCTCATGACATATCATGGTCAACTTGGATTTCCATTATCAAATAGTCACAAGTAGTAACTTATGAAGCCACACCGCTAACGACTCACCAATACAATCGCAATCTATTATGCTCAGCGTTGATGAGTGCAATGATGCTGCTTGTTTCTTGCTCATCCATGAAAATCATATTGGAACCCAAACCGAAACAACCGATGTACTCTTTTGTCTTCGTAACCTTACCCAATGTAAATCTACATAATTTCACATGTATATCATTGTTTGAGACATAAATCGCCTGTCCAAATTCAATTGTACCAGTAAGCAATTTCAAGATGTGCTTTTTCTTTTTGCAATCTAATGATCATATACTAATTTCAACTTCCAGAACCGGTCACAATGTTCACTAAAATTCATATGTTTAGCCTAGTATTAACCAAATACATCAGAAATTAGCTTTCAATACATGGATGGGATCTACGAAATTATACTCAACATCTCTTAGATTTCTGCATATGTAACCATGGGAATCAACAAGACTGATTGTAACCATCATACAAAACTTCTACAAGATCTTGATAATATGTTTTTAACAAGAAATACTACAGCATTTTTCCATACTTCTAGCCCAAAATAATAGTACTAATTCAAGATCCTTCATATCAAAATTCAAAAGCTAACCTCTTACACCCATAATAATCAAATGCTCAATTATTTAAATAAGTCATCAAAATAAAAATAATAGAAACATAGGTTCATTCTTCTGACCTTAAGCACAAGTCAATTCTACATCACTTTTAGATAAACTAAGTCTCTGCTAGAAAATTTTCAATTCATGTATACCAAGTTCTCGTTTTCGTTTACATACAAGTCTTTATTCAATCTACAAATGTGAGCCTCTCTTCCATGGACCTCAAAACCTTGAATTTTATCTATGTACACTTCTTCTCCAATCACGCCATTAAGAAAAATAATCAGGGAAATTTTTAAGAACCCCCCTAAATTTATATATATATAATAAATAAAGTAATCCTCATGACATAGGAAAAAATGGTACATTTTATTAATAATACATTACACATAGTTTTTTAATAATCTTCCCCAGATTATATTATCTTGTAAAATCCATGGCGAATCACCAATTAAATGGACAATCATTGGCTTACAAAATAGTGAATCGTTGTCTAGTGGAGTTCGGAGTGTTGGTTCCAATGAAGATATGGTAGTTGAACCAGGAGTAGAAGGAAGAGAACCACTGAGACCAAGCATGCCACATGGTGACTCGTGAGGGAAGTAGTTCTCGTGTAGTTTGGAAAATGTGTTCTTCTAGTTCTGCTAAGCGTAGTGTTGTTGCTCATGCTACTACTAGCACTGATATTGAGGTTGGAGAGGAGTTTGAGGAAGCATGGAAGGTAGCAGTGGTGGAGAATTACAAATAGTACCCCATGATGGGCTCCATTTTGCCCTTTGGTATTTGTGCCTGCAAGATCTTCTGTCCATTGAACCAACAATTAACCGTTCAACCAACAATCAACTTGACTGAGTTAATTAGGTACGAGTCAACTTAGACTAATCTTCAAAACTATGCTTCAACCAACAATCAACTTGACTGAGTTAATTAGGTACGAGTCAACTTAGACTAATCTTCAAAACTATGCTTTGCACTATCCCATATTTATCACACTAATGCTACACAACATTGTGCATTTGCACCCAACTCTCATACATGCACACAAAATTTTCATTAACATCTATAACCCTAACCAAGTGAGAATTGATCAACAATTTGCACCAAAGTTTGTTAGTGTTGAAAGTTCATAAGAAATTTAGATCCATGGTACCTTAAATAAATTTTGAAATAACCTCCACAAATTCGACCACAATAGAGAAAACTTGTGATAAATTTTAAACCTACAAAAATTAGGATTCATGTTCCTAGGAACGATCATAAGAAGTAGTTGGCATATAGGTCGAGTTTTGAGCCTTGACACATTGATAATGCAATGGCTTAGGTCAAAACTCACACATTGAAAAGTCATCAATGAAGAGAAGACAAGATCATTATGAATTACACATACTCCAAACTTCCTACCAAATTCTACTTAGTTGTCCGCAACTCAGCTATACATAATCTTATAGTAAATAAAAATTCTACAAAGCCTTCTTCACATAGCTAATAAATGGCCATTGGAAGAGCACCCCTTATATAATAGTAATAGTAGCAATCAATAGATTATTTCATATTGAACTTCATAGCCATAGCGCTCCTATGTATTGTATGATGTATTCAACTTGCATTATCAAATATAGATAAAATCATACTTTTGATTGATCCATTTAAAACATACTTGTGCACAATGTTGAATGCAATGCCAGTCAAGGAGTAAAGTCGGTTTAATGTGTAATGATCTATAAAATAATGGAACATAGATGGAACATAGACTGATTTCATTTAGATATAGGTAACCCTCTGAATGTAGACCATTCCTTGAAGAACATTTTTATTGAGGAGGAATTTAATACAATATTCAATTTTCGAACTAAAAATATTATTTCTATAGATTTGTGTATGGGGTAAACAATAAATAAAAAATTTAACTCTCCTTGGGGTGGTCAATATTTATAAATTTTATTTATACTTGCTTTACCATGTATATCATATACCTATCAATCACAAACATGAAAAGCTATGGAATTCACAGTGATGATCTGCTCTGGAAACACAACCAACCTTTATTATTACCAATATTAACTTTTATATAGTAGCACATATGTAGATAAAATTTCCAGCTTCCAGAGAGACAAACTTGCTTCTCCAACGTGATGGCACATTCTTAACTACTAACATTTCTGATTGTTGAATGTAAGAAAGCTTTCTAAGTACATCTAATCTACTGCGAGGCTCGAACTCCTAGACTATGTTATTTTTTACCATGTATCTATAGGTTGTAGCCCTCTTCTTGTTTGAAGAGGAGTTGTCTATTATCAGAAATACCTTCCCTGCCTCTGATGCCTTGAAGGAATTGCAAATTGACTCATCAAATGAAGACAACTTTCTGTTCTTGTCAATTAGAGTTGAATAGCTTCCCTATGCACTCAACACAAACTCTGACCGATAGGAAACATCCCACCCACCAACTATGAGGTCCCACAGAATTGTTGCTCCCGCCTGAACAACAAACAACTTGAATGTGAGAATTCAAAAACAAATAAAAATACCAATCACATATATCTTGAGGATGAAATCGATCTCAAATCCAAAACCCATAAAATTTATATCCAAAACTAAAACTCATAAAATTTGGAAGTATATTGGAAACAAAACCGAGGCAAAAGAGCTAAATTTGAATCAAGGAACTGACACAAAATCTGCAAACTTGAGCAATTTTTGATGTACATTATTTTGTTTGACAATATAGATCAGGGAAGAAAGGCCTTAGGGAAGATCACACTAGACTAGGGGTAAGTAAAAACCAACAAGGTGAAGCATGGGAACAAGAATACAACCAAAAATGATCTATAATTTTGTTCAATCAGTGATCCATCCATAGGACAAAATTTTTCTCCTAGGGGTTACCCACTTGGGTGTGTAACAAAGCCCATCAAACAGTTTCTGAAGCTGTTGACCCTTCTCCTCTAAGAGTGAAAATAAAATGACATAGGAGCGACAGAGGAAAGAGAGATATTTTGTGTAGAGGATTTTGGACACCCTTAATCTTCTCATTAACCTGAAGAATACCAGAAGTTAGAGATATGTTTTCAAAGCAGCAGTAAATTTAAAGTGGCCAGTCGAGGATATGATAGCTGCTCAGGTGAAAGAGAATTTGGAAAGGATCAAGAAGATAGTAAAGATATGCATTTTTAGCACAGATTCTACCACAGAAGCTCAACAAGAATAATGGACACTGGTAGGGATTGAAGAGGAACTCCTAGCATCAGGGAAGAAGCCACAATCAGTTATCATTAAAAGAGAAATCATCCTAACTACTGCCCTCTAGATTTCTCAACATTTTCTACCCGTCTGATGTTTGGTCAAACAGAAAACCTGTGGCTTGCCAGTTGTGGTTCTATTATTTTATTGAGCAACAGCTCTGTACATTTAAAATAATAATAAAAATAAGATTTCAATTATAAAAAAGAACAAACTCTTGATTTTTTAATGCTCAGTGTCTTTCTTATTCTTTAACTTGAATACAGTGTGACTATTGTCAGAATAATCTATTAAATATGAACATAGGATGCATCACTGCTAAAAAGGTCTGGCTAAGGTGAATAACAACCTTTCATATTTGACTTTTCGATTGTTTGGACTCTTGAGGGGAAATATTGGAGAGGCAGGGGCTAGGCTTGGTTCAAGAGAGACAACTGGGAATTGGATTGCATATTTAATTTGTGATATTATAATTTATAGATGAGACTAGACAAACAGACATCCTCGAAGGCTTACTGTTGCTTTGTAGACTTTCAAAAGGCTCTTGGCACTGCACTGTTCCCAAGAATTTACCCATCAAGCAGCTTCGTGTCCTTGGACTACTTGAGGACATTGTTTCTGGTGTGATGCAGCTTTATGATAGAATGATTGGCAGTTTTTGCGATTACTGCAGATTTTATGAAGGTATCACGAGTATTGGGGGTGTCAAGTAGGTGTGTGTTCTCTCTTCCAGACTAGTTGGGATCTACATTGATTACCAGCAATTCATCAGGGAATTTACTAAATCTCAGGATAGTTTCCTACTTCATCAGATCCTGGTTTCATTCCTTTTATTTGTAGATGTTGTTGTATAATTGGCCTCCACTCCAGAGGGGTCAGAGTGAACTCGATGCGTTGGATAGATTTTGCAATAATTGATAATAGAAAATTAACCTTGGGAAATTATGATATCTAATACCACCAAAGAGGCCCTCTCCAAGTATATCATTTTCCCTTTCTGTGGAAGTTAATGGAGATTACCACATTTTATGCTTAGGGGTCAAAAACCATTATTTTTTGAATACTGAGAATGAATTAAAATGGATGTTATATTTTGCATAGTGATCATCAAAATAATGGATGTTATATTTTGGACAGTGATAGTCAAAATCAATCTTGTGTTTCATGCTTGTATTGAAAATGAATGTTGTATTTGAGGCAATAATGATAAGTGGTTCTACCAAGGAAGCCATCTCAGTCTCATCCTTTTATTATGTATTCCTCTACAGCTGTACTTATGTAATTACAACAGGTGACCCATTAAATTGCAAAGCTATCTGAAATGAATACTGATCAGTGCCATATAGGAGAGTTTAATAAATATAAAGTTTTATGAAGCCTTCAATATAGCAGTCTTTCCAGATTTCGAAAACCAGGCTCATATTCTGTCAACTTAAAATGTTACCTACATTAACAAAATAGAAGGATAGCTGTTGTAGAAAGAAGAAACTGCTTGCAAAATACTCTGCCAACCATGTGGTGGCCAATGTTGACCTTTATGTAACAAAGATAAGCGTTGAAAAATCGGTAGACTAGACACAATTTTGTGGATTAGAGGCTAATGAGATTGCCTAATACATCAACACTTAACTGTGACCTCAGGTGTTTCAATATTAAAAATGATTTCTAACATAGACAATTGAATTGATTTTATTGTTGATAGATTATTGTTATTTAACTGACATTGTAGTAGGAGTCAATTATGGCATCTGCAAGATACTCTCATTTGGATAAAGGTAGCCCAGCCAAGGAGATACACCCATCCTTTGTCAAGTAGACATGCCACTTCTTTGTCATGTTCTCACTCTGTTCAGATTGAAAAGCTGTATTAGAGCAAGAAACGGTAAAACCAATACTGATTAAAAAAGCTAGAATTCTGAAATGGTGAAAAGTTATCGAACATTTTCTTATGGCGTCGTCTACCCAACCTTCAAATTTGCCCAGACGGCCAAAAATGGTTGGAACTCGGTAAAAAAAATTCAAAAAATATGACATTAGGAATGTTTGAATGAGTTTTTAAGGGTGGAAATGGATTGAACACCATAAAAAATTCTTGGGACACCCAAGATCTTTAAGTTTGACAACTATAACCTGGATTTACAAAAATTCTTGCTAGATTTTATCAAAATCCGGTAAGAATTTCCATAACTTTCCAGACAAATTTGAAAGCTAGATAGACTACGGCCTTTCTTACCTGAGCCTTGTTAAGACCTGTGAAGGAAAACATGCCAATATGTCTGAGGAAAAAGGACAAATCTTTCCCATTCTTATCCTTTACAGAAAGATTATCATACAGTCGCTGCCTCACACCCTTGATTCTTCCAAACATAAGTTCCATTTCTGATTTCCATTCATCAAACATGGCAGGATTGCCTACAACATTTGCCAAAATTTGAGCCCCATGAACTGGAGGATTCGATTACATTGGTCTAGCAAGCCTTTTAAGTTGGCTTTTCACCCTGCCAGAAGTGCATGGACAAATGCAGTTAGCGTTCCATTTAAATAATGTTGGAAGTTGAAGATATTCCAGTAATAAACATATCCACTAGAAAGAATACAATCCAAAGTTTATTAGTGGTACCTATTGGCAACATCTAATGAGGAGAACACAACATTAATAGCTCCTATCCTTTCTGCATAGAGACCGAGGTTCTTGCTGTAGGATTGAGCAACAAAAACTTCCATCCCACGAGCTACAAACAGCTCACGGATGATGCATCCGCATCAATACTGCCACTTGCAAATCCCTGCAAGTTCAGGTAAAATCACATATTAAATTGCAAAAATAGGGGTCCTTTCAAACTAATTGTCAGTTCATTACAACAAAGGATTACTAGACACACAACAACAGAGAGTCTGCATAGAGGAGGAGAGAGGAAGGTGAACCAAGCAAGCATATTCACCCAGGGAGGGCCTCTATGGATGCCCATTGGCATAAAGGCCAGTACCTCATGAATGGAATTTTGGAAATGCTTCTAAGACTATAACATCACAGATCTCTTCCACCTGGGCTGTAAGATCACTTAGCTTCTTTCAATGTAATGAGTAAAAAAAATATAACTGTGAACTCATATACATTTAATAACCATAAGGTCATATCAATAAAACCTAAATTCTGGAGGATTTTTTCATAAAAATAATTGCATTCAATAAAGGATTACTAACCATGTCAAACAATTTTTTCCATTTAAAGAGGGTTTTTAATGCATTGAATTCTGAAGGTATTTCCATTGAATTCATCATGGCTTCAAAATGAAGAAGCAGTATAACTTAAAAAATAATCGAAGTAAAAAGAAACTAGCAAGGTAGAAAAATGCATACAAACGAATTGCAAAAAATAATCTACACACTAGGAAATTCATATAAAATATGAAAAATTTAAATTTAACCTCCATATCAGTGAATCATCACGAACCTGATAAGCAACATCAAAGAAAGTAGTATGATTCTTTTCCAGAATGGCATCCGCTATTTTCTCCCACTGCTCGAGAGTTGGATCAATTCCAGTGGGATTGTGAGCACAACCATGAAGCAACACAAAAGAACCACTTGGTTCAGCCTGCAACAAGTCAAATAATTAGCAGTCTACCATCAAAAAATTAACAGTGTATTTACCTAACATCTAATTCTGTGAAAACGCAGGTAAACTAAACTGTCATACCTTAATGTCTGCAATCATCCCTTCAAAGTCTAGTCCTACAATTTGAGGATCATAGTAACGGTATTCTGACCAAGGAACCCCAGCATCATTGAAAATGTTCTTGTGATTTCATGGTAAAATCAATCTAGAATAAAAAAGCTTTCAAATGATGGAATATTATTTTGCATCAAATTACGTTACAACTGTAAGAAGTTTTTGGAAGGATTCGTTATTTATTACATTGTGGTATTTTCTGTCGTGGCTTATATTGTTTTATTCATTCTTAGTCCTGGCTCCTATATCATAGTGGTGACAAGGTTCAGGGAAGTCCTGCCTAGTATAATTTTGGGTAAACTCTCGAAGATACCTTTGTCGGTCTGATACTTGTCTCCTCCCCTCACCCCTTCCCCCATCACTATGGGCCACTATCACTGTCATCATATATGTTATTTTTTATATGGCCTAAACGAGGTCCATCACAGCCTTCTATAGGCTCAATGCAGGGTGGCAAATTCCACAATCAGATAGGTTCAATGGCAAGAGGAATGTGAACACAAGTTACAGGCAGAGAGCATAGTTTCATGAGGACTGGGCCATGGAGACAACAACTCAACTGTTGGAGTTGAGAGAAACTGAGAAGGAATTCTCTACCTTTGCAATAATTTCTCATAGGCATTATCTAGAATTAGATGCTCATCTTGGAGAACTGAAATCTTTGGTTAACAGAGTAGGTGGGTATTTGTAGATTCCCCGAGAGGTAATTCATCCTCCTCCTCTGGTTCTGTCCACTGGAGACCCTACTTGCAAAGGTTTCTCTTGGACTCTAGTTCCATGAACTCCTGATCTGGTTATGAAAGACACAGTAGGAGCTATCAATCCTCCATACCGAACTGCAGTAACCATGCGCAGTAAAGACACAGGAATGGAGACATGGGTGGGCTGAAATGGTGAGATTTTCCAGTTTTTCTTATCAATCTTAATTGTCATAATTTTTTTTCTGGTAGCAATATTTCTATTCCAGTTCGTAAGGCAGTATACCTATCAGGACTACTCATATAGACTAGGATAGGGTCCAATCAAAATATTTGGATAAACAACAATATTTTTCATCGCTGGATATGGCCTTCCTATCTATTTTTTTTATTAGACTACTAAGATTTGGCAGCAAAATTATCTAATTTAAAATGAAACAACACTTGTGGAAAAAAAAAAATTTAAAATGTAGTAATTAACTAATTTCAAAATAATGTGTGGTGCCATCTAGTTGAAAGTTGATAGCCTATAGAATGTATATATTTAAACTAGAATTTGAGTAGGTAACTTTTATTGAGCTATAAATCATTGAGCAATTTGGTATTAATGTACAAAATAGACTCACATAAACACCTAGATAACAATAGTTCTTACTATGCACCAATAGTAGCCTCTAGAAATCAAAATGTCAACCATAATCTACAATGCTATTATATAGATATCACTTTCTGCCCATTTTCCCTTTTTATTTGTAAAAGGAGGACGGAATTCCAACTTTAAAACTCTTAACTTATGTGACAAACAAGTCTATGTGTCAAGTACCAAACCTTTGGCACCATTTGTTATTGTTCTGCAACTGTAAACAAATTTTGATGCTAAATCACAGTTGAACATAGATTATTTGATGTTTTGATATGCAACAAAGTGTTTTTCAATGAATAAACATATAGAACTATATCCAGTGAGATGACCCACATGCTGCCAGCTAGATAAGTGTAATTGTTATTTGATCGTCAATGACAATTAGAATATGATAATTCATAGCCAGAAATGATCAAGAATTGGCACGGATAGGACAGTCAAACCATGGTAGTCTATTATAATAGCTTAACGGTGAATACCAAATTTTTTATTTTAAACCATGAAGCAAAGGCAACAACTTTCAAAAGGGTCAACAACAACTCGGGAGTAAACAATACTAGAAAAGACACTTTGAACTGAAGGTGAAAAGAAAAACCTTTGATAGTTGAAAGGTTCTATGGACAATTGGCTATTCAGTCAAAATTAATTGTATCTCTATGTTAAAATTCCAAGTTTCTATAAATACCAACATGCAATCTACTAAAAGTATATACAAGGAACTTAAGAGAAAACATTACAAATTTGATATTTGATTTACATGTGAAAGAAGAAACTTTAATTAAAGACAGAAGATCCAATCTCTATATGTCATATTTATAATATGGTTAGTCCCAACAGCAACGTTACCCTTCTGTAAAAGCATCTAAAAAAGCAGCATAATATTTGGGCAATGGGCAATAATTTTACAAAAATTATACAAGTCTATACCTTCCAGCGGAAAGCTGAGAGCTATTTACAGTTTCCCTCGAACTACTCAATCCTCTTTCTCTTTGATCATGCTCCTTATCAATCCTCATTGAAGCTACCTCTTTCTCCATGGTAGCTACTTCTCTGCGCATTTTCTTTGCCTCCACCTCCATTGGTTTTGTCAAAGTATTCACTTTCTTCACTAGCATCTGAATGAAAAATTTAAGTAATTTATTTCAAGTGTAAATGTGAGTCTTCATCTATGCTTCACATCGGTGCAAAAGGAATGGTTGAAAGTGATAAACAATGTGACCTATTGATTGAAAGTGAATGTACCTCAATTGCATCATCCCTGTCTTTAAGACTTTGATCCTTTTCATTGGTAGCTTTTCTCAAGGCTATCACCTCCTTTTGTAGCATGTCATACAACACACCTGAAACAGAATCTTCAGGCCCAACTTCTGTAAATTCAGGTGGTTTGCTATCTGAATTCTCTTTCCCAGCATCATGTGATTCGGCATTTCTGGATATCCCATTACTTTTGTTAGTTGTGCGGTTCTCATTAAGTCCATTTGTAAATGTCTTGTTGTGTTCTATTGATCTCCCACCATCAAATGACCTAGATGTTCCTTTTTCACTCTTTAAAACTGTACTGGCATTACTGGATAGTGAAGACCTCATTTGAGAAAGTGATGATCTCCTTGGACCAAAACCATTTGACATGACTCTTGATGCAATCTCTGCACCATCAATTGATTGGCGGCGAGAAGGACCATTGCTAATGCTTCGTCCATCAGAGGAGGATGATCGAATAACACCATTTTGTGATCCTTTTATTCCTTCTTCAACTACTTTCAACCGTAGTCGAAACTTCTCCTGCAAGCACAGGCTTGTTTAGCAACAATGACCAAAGATATAGATTGGAAACCAAGTAAAGGTATAAAAAAGAAACAATGAAGAGAATCTATTTTTTCCTACTTTAAGTGCTGCTTCAGTTTTCGCAGCCTGCTCTGTAATGGCTAATTTATCACGAAGTTGCCGCATTTCACCCTGCATACAAAAATACAGTAAACAATCTAAAGGGAAGAAAACTATAACAACTGAAAAAAAATGTCCAAATTCAAGGATTCTTGAACCATTACTATATAACGCTTCAAACTACCTGCAGGAAATGACGCTCTTCAAGCCGCTGCTTTAGAGGCATGAATTTTTCATTCCCATCCTTCCATTCATTGGCAACAATACAAGCAACTCGATTTTCCATTATCTTTGCCCGAGCTAGTTCTCTCTCGAGTGTCTTCTTACCTTCCTGAAAACATGCCAACACATGGATATGCATGCAAATTGAAGCATTTGGAATGGTTATTTAACCAAAAAAAGTAATGTTTCAACTTTCATACAATAGAAAAATTGTAAAAATGCATGGCATGGTAGGACTTACAATCAATTCATTCACTTGCCGCTGATAATCACACACGGCATTGGCAGCAGCCCCGCCTGAAAGGACAGCCTCCTCTAGCTCACGAACTACTTGACATAACTTGTCAACTTCTGCAACCTTTTGCCGATGCATTTTGTCCAATATTTTGTTCTCCTCCTGTAACACAATATACCTCAACAGTCAAGACAAAGGCATACCAACCAACTGCCTAGTATGTTTTATCGTATAAGAAACCTAAGCACCACCAAAGCAACATTATTTTATCAAACTAAAAACAATAATCTAAAATCCAATAAGCAAAAAGGAAACCTGGCAAATTTCAATCTGTTTCATCAACTCCTGGTTCCTATTCTGTAAATCATCGACCATCGAAGCTTTTTCCAGAGCAAACTGCACTGTCCTCTCTGCATCAAGGAGGGCTGCTTCTTTGGACTTTGTAAGTCTTTCTAAAGCCCTGTTATCCTCCTGCAATTTTGAAATCTGCCAAAACCAAGAACCTTCATAAACCCTAGATGACTAAGAGCAAGTGCAAACATAGGACAATTCCAATGCATATAAATAACAACAAAAAAATTTTCTGCTAAAAGAGAAGCATTCAACGTAACTTTTTTCACGAAATTGAACACATAGGGTTGAAGATCCTCTATTATGTAACATCCAACACCAAGGTTCAGCTTCAAATCATTTGTATCTACTTTAAATTCTTCTTAAACGCCTAGAATTTGATTTGGACGTGCCATAATCACTCCTCCAAAGCGAGAGACATTTGTTGCATCGGCCATATTTACTCTGTTTAAAGCATGTACAAAAAATTAAACAATTAAAAAAATAATTCGAACCATGGGAACAAATACTAATTGAAGTCATTTGATTTTCATATACAGTTAGATTCATGAAAATAAATGACGAGGCAACTGTATGATCATAAATTTTTTCTCTAAAAGCCTCACGGACCAGAGAGGGTCGGTCAAGTCCCTCGCTCAGCCAACAAGAAGATCGGTGTGCACAAAGCTCCAGCGACGTCTCCTAAATTCTGGTGAACCAGTGAAGAAATGGGGCAAATCACTCTAACCCCTCTCTCCGACCCTGTAAATCTAGGCGAATGCCATGGAGATCTGCTCCAAGCAAAGAAAATCGGGGGCAAATTTCATTTTTTCAGTATTATGCGCGTTTTTTTGGTGGACTAATATTTAATAATTAATTATTTTTAAATTAATTATTGGGCTAACTTTATTAAACTATAGAAAATGGGTTTTATATAAAAAATTCGCCCTATTAAAATTTAAAATCCCTTAAAATTCGCCTTTGCGCTAAAATTCGCCCTTAAAATTTTCCCTGCTTAAAATGTTACCTGCATTAACAAAATAGAAGGATAGTTATTGTAGAAAGCAGAAACTGCTTGCAAAATACTCTGCCAACCATGTGGTGGCCAATGTCGACCTTTATGTAACAAAGATAACCGTTGAAAGATCGGTAGACCAGACACAATTTTGTGGATTACAGGCTAATCAGATTGCCTAATACATCAACACTTAACTGTGACCTCAGGTGTTTCAATATTAAAAATGATTTCTAACATAGACAATTGAATTGATTTTATTGTTGATATATTATTTTTATTTAACTGACATTTTAGTAGGAGTCAATTATGGCATCTGCAAGATACTCGCATTTGGATAAAGGCGGCCCAGCCAAGGAGATACGCCCATCCTTTGTCAGGTAGACATGCCACTTCTTTGTCATGTTCTCACTCTGTTCGAATTGAAAAGCTGTATTAGGGCAAGAAACGGTAAAACCAACACTGATTAAAAAAGCTGGAATTCTGAAATGGTGAAAAGTTAGTGAACATTTTCTTATGGCGTCGTCTACCCAGCCTTCAAATTTGCCCAGATGGCCAAAAATGGTTGGAACTCGGTAAAAAAAAATTCAAAAAATATGATAGTAGGAATGTTTGAATGAGTTTTTAAGGGTGGAAATGGATTGAACACCATCAAAAATTCCTGGGACACCCAAAATCTTTAAGTTTGACAACTGTAACCTAGATTTACAAAAAATCTTACTATATTTTATCAAAATCTAGTAAGAATTTCCATAATTTTCCAGACAAATTTGAAAGCTAGATAGACTACGACCTTTCTTACCTGAGCCTTGTTAAGAACTGTGAAGGAAAACATGCCAATCTGTCTGAGGACAAAGGACCAATCTTTCCCATTCTTATCCTTTACAGAAAGATTATCATACAGTCGCTGCCTCACACCCTTGATTCTTCCAGACATAAGTTCCATTTCTGATTTCCATTCATCAAACATGGTAGGATTGCCTACAACATTTGCCACAATTTGAGCCCCATGAACTGGAGGATTTGAGTATATTGGTCTAGCAAGCCTTTTAAGTTGGCTTTTCACCCTACCAGAAGTGCATGGACAAATGCAGTTAGCGTTCCATTTAAATAATGCTAGAATTTGAAGATATTCCAGTAATAAACATATCCACTAGAAAGAATATAATCCAAATTTTATTAGTGGTACCTATTGGCAACATCTGATGAGGAGAACACAACATTAATAGCTCCCATCCTTTCTGTGTAGAGACCGAGGTTCTTGCTGTAGGATTGAGCAACAAAATCTTCCATCCCACGAGCTACAAACAGCCTCACAGATGATGCATCTGCATCAAGACTGCCACTTGCAAATCCCTGCAAGTTCAGGTAAAATCGCATATTAAATTGAAAAAATAGGGGTCCTTTCAAACCAATTGTCAGTTCATTACAACAAAGGATTACTAGACACACAACAACAGAGAGGTTGTGTTAGGAATCTGTAATTTATTATCAAGATTGGCAGAGTCCAATTACAGAAACAACATCGTTTCAACCACTTTGGGATTATAGGATCTAGCCCTCCTAAATCCAGAGAGGGATCTCTCCAATGGGTGCAAAGATGGATTTGTCTTTGAAGTTTAGGGTAATAATGTTAGGCTAGTTATGAAGACCAAGGGTTTGTTTGTTTTTTGTATGGTTGAGCATGAAGACAGATCGAGGGGAAATTTCTGAATGCGAAGAGTTTCAAAAGTGAGAAGTTGCAAGCAAAAGAAACAATCTTCAGCCAGAAAGGTAGGTAACTGCAAGTTTTAGTCCATTGGGCTATGGAGTCATAATAGGGTTTAATCGAAACAACAGGTTCAAGAATGTTCCATGGGGCAAGTCATCTATGTCTAGGATCTTTTTGAAGATTGATTTATGGAATGAAATGGTACAACAAGAAGGAAGGTTAAACAGATGCGGAACAAAGGGCAGCCTAGGATCTGGTAAGTACTTTTAAACTAGCCAGCCTTTGACACGCTTTCAATAGAAAACATACAAAACAAGGGGAAACACAAAGATAACATAGAACGGTCTAAGATCTGGTAAGTACTTCTAAACTAGCCAGCTTTTAACACATTCCAAGGGAAACATTCAGACAGTCTTTGGAAATGAAACTAGGACCAGGGCGCACCATATCTTCCAACATTCATCTCTACTTAACTAATACAGAACATAACATTCAAGACTGATATTCAGCTAAACAATCAGATGAGGGAATGCCAACATTTTTATGCTTAAACTGAATCAAATCACTCTCAAATACACAGATTGAAAGAAAACATTTAGATAAATATTTCTCAGCCAGAGAAGGTTACTGATATACAGTAGGTCCTAACACTGTTTAAACTGTTCTTTACAGCAGAATATGGAACACAATGAAAATAGAAACAAAATAACAAGTTACAATGAGAATAACATCACCGTCAACATAGACCAGGATCCCATAAATCAGCTTGTATTGATGCTTCAAACCAGTTACAACTTAAGTCCGATGTTATAGTTCAGCAATCATCTACACTATCCAACCTTACTAATCTAGTGCAAGCAGAGCTCCAAGGGCCAGTGAACACTATGTACAGATATAAATCTCAAGCTCAGAGGTGTTTCAAAGTTCTGCAACCAACCCCTCACTCATCTTCTACAACAGTATATATAGAAGGATGAGGAGGTCAAAAGATCTACAATTACAATTAATACAGATTTAATGGATTCTGGGTCTTTGAGAGGCCCAACGAAGAAACCTACATGCCCATCTTCTGTAATAAATGATTTTCATTAAAGATCAAGATCTGTGGGAGCTTTGTTGTCCTCTGTGGTTCTGTGTGATGTGATGGTTACTCCGCAGACTTGTTTTGAAGTGAATTCCTTGCAGAAGCAACTCTTTGGCTGATGGAGTGGTCTTGTCAGACTTCCATTTACTCTAGGTATGTCTTTGGTGTACGTGCTGCAGTGGCTTGTAGAATTGCACAAAGGAAAAATATTGATGCTCGGCCTGCCAGAAAGAATTCATTGACCTTTGAGGTTTGGCGTGAGGTTGAAGTAACTCTGCAGATATTTCTCGCATTAAGTTCCTTACAGAAGTAACTTCTTGGCTGCGTTGAGGAAAAACATCCTCCTGTGCAATAACTTCGGCCTCTGTTTGAAAGGTTTGAGGCAACAGGTGGCACTATGGTAGCTGAGGAATCAATTTTCCTCAAGATGTGGCAGTGGAGGCTTTCTGTCTGATAAAACACTTTATATTTTCTTTTAAACTGTGTTTTAGATTGGGATTAGGCTTTTGATAACTATCTTAGCCGTAATCCCCGTAAAAACTGTCTTCAGTCTTCTATGCTGGCACATTTCTGGTCTTCTGCAACTGATACTCTTTCTCTATGCTTCATTTGATGTTTTTAGGTTTAGCAGGGGCATACGGCACCAAAGGCTCATGAAACCTTTGATGAAGAACGTGAATCTATACCCTGTGGACGATTTCTCTAATGTATTCGAAGGGCGGAGGATCGTCATCCTCGTCCTACGAATTTTCTTCCATTCAAGCGGAAAAAACATTAAACCCTGCAAAAACAATCAAATGTTACAAAATCCTGCGTTTGTAGGTCAATCTGCATCAAAGGGTGTGCGGAGGAAGCAGGGCCATAGGATGGCATCATCCAACGGTCGGGATTTAATCTCATAATGGTCGTAAAGCATGGGAGGAGAATTAGATCAGAGCCGTCGATTTGCGCTGAGATCGACGGTGGAAATGGGGTTGCCGCTGTACAATAGCTTGGCTATCGCACAGGCACTTTGGTTAAAGATCAGGCATGTTGGGCGAGCGATCACCATTGGATGGGTGTCTGCAGATCGGACGACTGTGATTAGTTTCGCTGGGCGTCCAGGTCTGAACTATAACGCGTGGGGGGCGATGGTTACAAGGCAGTTTTCTAATCGTACAAGAGACACACGTCAGGCGGTGTGTGGAATCGCTGGGCAATGGGGAAAAACCGCCCTCCGTTGAAGGGTGGTGCGGAATAAACCGGGGTGGTTATGTGAAAACAGTGGAAAAGGAAATGAAAAGATGTATAGAGGGATTAGGCGGGAGATGCGCAAAGGACCGTTGGATCTTGGAGCGGGAGCGCAGATCAACGGCGGAAATGCAGCGGCGGGAGGAAATGGGAAAAACCTTTATAAACAACAAAATGTGTCATTTTTCGACTTTACAAAGGGAAAAGCCATTTTTTATATGAATAGCGGGGGTATCGTACGGTGGGCCCGGCGGGATCGATCACAATCGTGGAAAGCGCAATGGGTGGATATATGCGATGGGTTGATCGCATCGCAAATATTTGCGATGAATCAAATGGATGTGTAACAAGAAACATGCGCTTTGCGATATGCGGTCTGTGGTGGGCCATAATTTATATGATATGAACTTTATAATAAAGTTATATTTATGATATATGGTGGGTTATATAAAAAAAGGGAAAAAGCTAAAGAATGAGTCTTTAACCTTAATAAAGTGGATTTTCATGAATGGGAGAAGGAAACTCATGGAAAATAGAGGAATTTATGGAGAAAAGGGGGAAACAAATGAAGGTTAGTTCTGAAGTGGGGGGAGGGAAAAATGGCCTTTGCAGCAGTGATCTGGCTTGGAACTTAGCAGGATTTCAGAGGTCTTTAGGATGTAAACAACAGTATGGGATCTAGACAGAGGCATGAGGCCTTCAAGAGTCTTCAAGAGCCAACAGTTTTTGATAGGAAAAATTGTTCCTTGAAGGCTCAAAACATATTTAGCCACCTTTGGTATAATCAAATTTTACAGGTGGCTAACAGGCTGCACAGAGGAGGAGAGAGCAAGGTGAACCAAGCAAGCATATTCACCCAAGGAGGGCCTCTATGGATGCCCATTGGCATAAAGGCTAGTACCTCATGAATGGAATTTTGGAAATGCTTCTAAGACTATAACATCACAGATCTCTTCCACCTGGGCTGTAAGATCACTTAGCTTCTTTCAATGTAATGAGTAAAAGCAATAGAACTGTGAACTCATATACATTTAATAACCATAAGGTCATATCAATAAAACCTAAATTCCGGAGGATTTTTTCATAAAAATAATAGCATTCAATAAAGGATTACTAACCATGTCAAACGATTTTTTCCATTTAAAGAGGGATTTTAATGCATTGAATTCTGAAGGTATTTCCATTGAATTCATCAAGGCTTCAAAATGAATAAGCAGTATAACTTAAAAAATAATCGAAGTAAAAGGAAACTGGCAAGGTAGAAAAATGCATACAAATGAATTGCAAAAAATAATCTACACACTGGGCAATTCATATAAAATATGAAAACTGTAAATTTAACCTCCATATCAGTGAATCATCATGAACCTGATAAGCAACATCAAAGAAAGTAGTCTGATTCTTTTCCATAATGGCATCCGCTATTTTCTCCCACTTCTCGAGAGTTGGATCAATTCTAGTGGGATTGTGAGCACAACCATGAAGCAACACAAAAGAACCACTTGGTTCAGCCTGCAACAAGTCAAATAATTAGCAGTCTACCATCAAAAAATTAACAATGTATTTACCTAACATCTAATTCTGTGAAAAGGCAGGTAAAATAAACTGTCATACCTTAATGTTTGCAATCATCCCTTCAAAGTATAGTCCTATGGTTTTAGGATCATAGTAATGGTATTCTGACCAAGTAACCCCAGCATCATTGAAAATGTTCTTGTGATTTCGTGGTAAAATCAATCTAGAATAAAAAAGCTTTCAAATGATGGAATATTATTTTGCATCAAATTACGTTACAACTGTAAGATGTTTTTGGAAGGATTTGTTATTTATTACATTGTGGTCTTTTCTGTCGTGGCTTATACTGTTTTATTCATTCTTGGTCCTAGCTCCTATATCATAGTGGTGACAAGGTTCAGGGAAGTCCTGCCTAGTATAATTTTGGGTAAACTCTCGAAGATACCTCTGTCGGTCCGATACTTGTCTCCTCCCCTCACCCCTGCCCCCATCACTATGGGCCACTATCACTGTCATCATATATGTTATTTTTTATATGGCCTAAACTAGGTCCAGCACAGCCTTCTATAGGCTCAATGTAGGGTGGAAAATTCCACCATTAGATAGGTTCAATGGCAAGAGGAATGTGAACACAAGTTACAGGCAGAGAGCATAGTTTCATGAGGACTGGGCCATGGAGACAACAACTCAATTGTTGGAGTTGAGAGAAACTGAGAAGGAATTATCTACCTTTGCAATCATTTCTCATAGGCATTATCTAGAATTAGATGCTCAGCTTGGAGAACTGAAATATTTGGTTAACAGAGTAGTGGGGTATTTGCATATTCCCCAAGAGGTAATTCATCCTCATCCTCTGGTTCTGTCCACTGGAGACCTTACTTGCAAAGGTTTCTCTTGGAATCTAGTTCCATGAACTCCTGATCTGGTTATGAAAGACACAGTAGGAGCTATCAATCCTCCATACCGAACTGCAGTAACCATGCGCAGTAAAGACACAGGAATGGAGACATGGGTGGGCTGAAATGGGGAGATTTTCCAGTTTTTCTTATCAATCTTAATTGTCATAATGATTTGTCTGGTAGCAATATTGCTATTCCAATTCGTAATGCAGTATACCTGTCAGGACTACTCATATAGAATAGGATAGGGTCCAATCAAAATATTTGGATAAACAATAGTATTTTTCATTGCTGGCTATGGCCTTCCTATCTATTTTTTGTATTAGACTGCTAAGATTTGGCAGCAAACTTCTCTAATTTAAAATGAAACAACACTTGTGGAATTTTTTTTTTTTTAAATGTAGTAATTAACTAATTTCACAATAATGTGTGGTGCCATCTAGTTGAAAGTTGATAGCCTATAGAATGTAGATATTTAAACTAGAATTTGAGTAGGTAAATTTTATTGAGCCATAAATCATTGAGGAATTTGGTATTAATGTACAAAATAGACTCACATAAACACCTAGATAACAATAGTTCTTACTATGCACCAATAATAGCCTCTAGAAATCAGAATGTCAACCATAATCTATAATGCTATTATATAGATATCACTTTCTGCCCATTTTCCCTTTTTATTTGTAAAAGGAGGACGAAATTCCAGCTTTAAAACTCTTAACTTATGTGACAAACAAGTCTATGTGTCAAGTACCAAACCTTTGGCACCATTTGTTATTGTTCTGCAAATGTAAACAAATTTTGATGATAAATCACAGTTGAACATAGATTATTTGATGTTGTGATATGCAACAAAGTGTTTTTCAATGAATAAACATATAGAACTATATCCAGTGAGATGACCCACATGCTGCCAGCCAGATAAGTGTAATTGTTATTTGATCGTCAATGACAATCAGAATATGATAATTCATAGCCAGAAATGATAAATAATTGGCATGGATAGGATAGTCAAACCATGGTAGTCTATTATAATAGCTTAACAGTGAATACCGAATTTTTTATTTTAAACCATGAAGCAAAGGCAACAAATTTCAAAAGGGTCAACAAAAACTTGGGACTAAACAATACCAGAAAAGACACTTTGAACTGAAGGTGAAAAGGAAAACCTCTGAAAGTTGAAAGGTTCTATGGAAAATTGGCTATTCAGTCAAAATTAGTTGTATCTCTATGTTAAAATTCCAAGTTTCTATAAATACCAACATGCAATCTACTAAAAGTATATACAAGGAACTTAAGAGAAAACATTACAAATTTGATATTTGTTTTTACATGTGAAAGAAGAAACTCTAATTAAAGACAGAAGATCTGATCTCTATATGTCAGATTTATAATATGGTTCCCAACAGCAACATTACCCTTTTGCAAAAGCATCTAAAAAAGCAGAATAATATTTGGGCAATGGGCAATAATTTTACAAAAATTATGCAAGTCTATACCTTCCAGAGGAAAGCTGAGAGCTATTTACAGTTCCCCTTGAACTACTCAATCGTCTTGCTCTTTGATCATGCTCCTTATCAATCCTTATTGAAGCTACCTCTTTCTCCATGGAAGCTACTTCTCTGCACATTTTCTTTGCCTCCACCTCCATTGCTTTTGTTAAAGTATCCACTTTCTTCGCTAGCATTTGAATGAACAATTTAAGTAATTTATTTCAAGTGTAAATGTGATTCTTCAACTATGCTTCACATCAGTGCAAAAGGAATGGTCGAAAGTGATAAACAATGTGACCTATTGATTGAAAGTGAATGTGTTGGGAAAAAATACTGAGAGGGGGGGGGGGGGGGGGGGGGGTGAATGGAAGTATTTAGTGCAGACAATAAAACTTTGATATTTTCTTTCTTGAAAAACCCATATGCTACTATCCTGAAGAAAAATCGCGTATATACATGGATATCCTTTACAGAACTCGCGTATATCTAGTAAGTTAATGATGCATTTAATTCTTCACTTAAATCAATGCATTACTCATTCATCAGATGTTTAGAAAACAGTAAACAGGTACAGAAAGAACAGAATAATCATCACACACAAGCAACACACATGAACACCAGGATTTTTAGGTGGAAACCCAATTCGGGAGAAAAACACCGCTGCCGTCGTCTCAGTCTTCAATCTTTATTATTAAGAAAACTTCTTACAATATGTTCTAGCGCAGACTTATACCAGCACGCAGGCACCCACCTGCAGAAGGCTACAACCATCACTCGTTTTACCAGTCTCTCCTGGAAGGGAGCAACAACCCCCTGCTCTCTTTTACCAGCCTCACCTGGAAGGGAGCTACTACCCCCTGATATTAACACCAGCCTCTACTGGCAGAAAGCTTCTACTTGAAGGCTTCAACCCTCAGATCCACTGCAGACCACGTTTCATCAATTTTCAAACTGGATCAAAACAGCTTCAAAACAACCCTTCACTTATCAACAATCACACTTTTCCCATTGCTTCCATCAAAACAGTGAAACCATGGTAACTAGAGTATCAGAGAAAACCCAGACTTCAGAATAGATATCCAGAATCACATCCAACCATGAGCAATTATAAGTTTAGATACCATACACGCCTTTAGTTAAATAGATCCGCGTATATACGCGTCTTCCATGAAATGAACCCGCGTATACCTCTATGCATTTTGCAAAACAATCCTAACTTCCCATATGCGCCTTTGTTTAAACGTATCCGCGTATACACACGCTTTTCATCGAATTAACCCGCGTATAGATCTATAAAAATAACTTTGCAAAACAGATCAGATCTATGAACTTACCCAGAGTTCTTCAATTTCTTCAACAGGATTGCGCCAAGTCTTCATTACTCCTTTTAGATCATTCTAGAGATTCATCATTTTCAGATCTAACAATTTGAGCCTTCATCATATTCATAGGTGCATCATAGATTCAGATCTATCGATTAAGAACAGAGTTCAACCATGCAGATAAACTTCAGAGTGAAGTATTCATCAAAGCCCAGACACTTGCACGCCCCTTTTGCACAATGATTTTCTTCTCCTTATATAGATTTAGCTTTTGTCAATACCATGAGCCAAAAACCACATTACTTCCGATGGTTTTCCTGGACGGGATCAAATAGACAATCCAGCACTCAATACAATGGGTCAATACCATGGTAATGCCCCTTGGTATTCTAATTTTGGAGCGCAAAATACCATACACAACTTGGCACGTATTTTTCCGCGTACATACGCACTTTCTTCTTGACAAACACGTGTATGCCTTGTAACACACATTTTTCATCATTGCTTTGGCCCTTACTGATATTTCCTTCTCTGGTACTTCTGAGCTACTTGTAGAACATCAGATTTACATCATTAATAAACTTATCAAGCATCAAGAACATCTTCATTAAGTAGGTTGCCATCATCTTCATCAAGTGGGTTGCCATCAAGGACAACATTTAGCATCATATTGCCAACAGAATGTACCTCAATTGCATCATCCTTGTCTTTAAGACTTTGATCCTTTTCATTGGTAGATTTTCTCAAGGCTATCACCTCCTTTTGTAGCATGTCATACAACACACCTGAAATAGAATCTTCAGGACCAACTTCTGTAAATTCAGGTGGTTTGCTATCTGAATTCTCTTTCCTAGCATCATGTGATTCGGCATTTCTGGATATCCCATTACTTTTGTTAGTTGTGCAGTTCTCACTAAGTCCATTTGTAAATTTCTTGTTGCATTCTATTGATCTCTCGCCATCAAATGATCTTCCACCATCAAATGACCTAGATGTTCCTTTTGCACTCTTTAAAACTGTACTGGCATTACTGGATAATGAAGACCTCATTTGAGAAAGTGATGATCTCCTTGGACCAAAACCATTTGACATGACTCTTGATGCAATCTCTGCACCACCAATTGATTGGCGGCGAGAAGGACCATTTCTAATTCTTCGTCCATCGGAGGAGGATGATCGAATAGCACCATTTGGTGATCCTCTTATTCCTTCTTCAACTACTTTCAACCGTAGTTGAAACTTCTCCTGCAAGCACAAGCTTGTTTAGCAACAACGACCAAAGATATAGATTGGAAACCAAGTAAAGGTATAAAAAAGAAACAATGAAGAGAATCTATTTTTTCCTACTTTAAGTGTTGCTTCAGTTTTCACAGCCCGCTCTGTAATGGCTAATTTATCACGAAGCTGTCGCATTTCACCCTGCATACAAAAATACAGTAAACAATCTGAAGGGAAGAAAACTATAACAACTAAAAAAACCTGTCCAAATTCAAGGATTCTTGAATCATTACAATATAACACTTCAAATTACCTGCAGGAAATGATGCTCTTCAAGCCGCTACTTTACAGGCATGACTTTGTCATTGCCATCCTTCCATTCATTGGCAACAACACAAGCAACTCGATTTTCCGTTATCTTTGCCCTAGCTAGTTCTCCCTCGAGTGTCTTCTTACCTTCCTGAAAACATGCCAACACGTGGATATGCATGCAAATTGAAGCATTTGGAATGGTTATTTAACCAAAAAAAGTAATGTTTCAACTTTCATACAATAGAAAAATTGTAAAAATGCATGGCATGGCAAGACTTACAATCAATTCATTCACTTGCCGCTGATAATCACGCACGGCATTGGCAGCAGCCCCGCCTAAAAGGACAACCTCCTTTAGCTCACGAACTGCTTGACATAACTTCTCAACTTCTGCAACCTTTTGCCGATGCATTTTTTCCAATATTTTGTTCTCCTCCTGTAACACAATAGACCTCAACAGTCAAGACAAAGGCATACCAGCCAACTGTCCAGTATGTTTTATTGTATAAGAAACTTACGCACCACCAAAGCAACATTATTTTATCAAACTAAAAACAATAATCTAAAATCCAATAAGCAAAAAGGAAACGTGGCAAATTGCAATCTGTTTCATCAACTCCTGGTTCCTATTCTGTAAATCGTCAACCATCGAAGCTTTTTCCAGAGCAAACTGCACTATCCTCTTTGCGTCAAGTCGGGCTACTTCTTTGGACTTTGTAAGTCTTTCTAAAGCCCTATTATCCTCCTGCAATTTTGAAATCTACCAAAACCAAGAACCTTCATAAACCCTAGATGAATAAGAGCAAATGCAAACATAGGACAATTCCAATGCATATAAATAACGGCAGAAATTATTTCTGCTAAAAGAGAAGCATTCAACGTAACTTTTTTCACAACATTGAGCACATAGGGTTGAAGATCCTCTGTTCTGTAAGCTCCAACACCAAGGTTTAGCTTCAAATAATTTGTATTTGCTTTAAATTCTTCTTAAACGCCTAGAATTGGATCTGGACGTGCCATAATCACTCCTCCAAAGCGAGAGACATTTGTTGCATCGGCCATATTTACTCTGTTTAAAGCCTGTACGCAAAATTAAACAGTTAAAAAAATAATTAGAACCATGGGAACAAATACTAATTGAAGTCATTTGATTTTCATATACAGTTATATTCGTGAAAATAAATGACGAGGCAATTGTATGATCATAATTTTTTTCTCTAAAAGCCTCACGGACCAGAGAGGGTCGGTCAAGTCCCTCACTCAGCCAACAAGAAGATCGGTGTGCACAAAGCTCCAGCCACGTCTCCGAAATTCCGGTGAACCAGTGAAGAAATGGGGCGAATCACTCTAACCCCTCTCTTTGACCCTGTAAATCCAGGCGAATGCCATGGAAATCTGCTCCAAGCAAAGAAAATCAGGGGCGAATTTCATTTTTTCAGTATTATGCGCATTTTTTTGGTGGACTAATATTTAATAATTAATTATTTTTAAATTAATTATTGGGCTAACTTTATTAAATTATAGAAAATGGGTTTTATATAAAAAATTCGCCCTATTAAAATTTAAAATCCCTTAAAATTCGCTTTTGGGCTAAAATTCGTCCCTAAAATTTTCCCTCAAAATAATATTTACATCCATTTTATGTAAATTCTAACAAATAGAATAAGGAGTATAATTAATGTATGTAATAGTAGTGTACCTGGTAACCGAAGCAAAATTCTCATCATAGTCGTCTCCCTCTTTGGAGGAGAAACCTCTAACCACAAATCTCGCCTTGTATTTGTCATGTGGCCATCCATTATGTTGTACCTCAAGAGACAGTTATTGGTTGTAGGGGAACCAATGCCTGAGATATTTTAGAATTGGATAAAAGATTGAACTTAATGGCCGAAAGTATAGGCCATGAAGGCTTGTAACCAAAATTTATGGTTTGAAACCGTAGCCTTCCAAAACAAAATGGCCAAAATCTATGAGAGCTGCACGGTGGAGATGTACAACAGAAAATGAAAGGGCTGTAGTTTTAGCACAAGCAATTAAGAATCTATGCTTCAACTTTGTATAAAGAATGATGGATGAAGAAGAATATGAATGAGATTCCCGGATGCAGAGCACTTCATTAAGGACTTCAAGAATAATTTTTAATGATTACAATGACATTTTAATGAGTACAACGAAGTAAATTCATTAAAGCATAAAATAAAGTGCCAACTACATCTTACACTGTCCATGAGAGGAAAAACATGTATGAATGCTGGGAGACATGAGAAATAATAATCACTACAACACCAATGTTGGAATCAAACTTATATATAGTATTCATGCTTCCCCAAAGATTTTGGTTTACAATCCTCAGTTGTGTAGACTGGACTCTGAACCCCTTAATGAGATTTTTCTCTCCTTTTTATTCTCCCTTCTCGACCTAACTAATTAACTATTAAAACAAAACCAGTTAAGGAACTAAATTTCTAACAGTTACAAAATTATTTCTCTATTCGAAATAACTTAGCCGATAAAGAAATTATCTTTTGTGAACCCCAACCCTTTACAAATATGGTCAAACATACCCATGCATGCCTTTCTCTTTTAATTAATAAGAGAAATTAAATATAAAGTCTTCGAAGTTTTACATGTTTCGTATGGTACTAATGCTGAGGTGGATAATACATAGGTTTGGGTCCCAGACTTTGTATTTTACTTCTTATATCAAAAATTTGTGGTTTATTAAAATCCAAAACCACCTACGAGATCACCTATCGTGATTTGAGGAAATGACAAGGGTGATGCCGTAATGAATGTCAGTTGTTGATTTTTTTATGAGAAGTTTGAGAAAAACTGCTTTGTGGGACCACTCATTATCATAAACTTCCTTCCTTTCATGCTTCCTCAAACCTTTGATGCAACGATTTCCATGTGAAAAAACACTTACAGTTCATGTTCTCTTAAATTTTTCTTCAGAGGTGTAGACAGAAGATTCAATAGGGTCACCAAATCATTGACTGGACAATCGAGGCAAATAATCCATGTCCTTGGTTTCTAACTCCCTAGGTTTTTCACCTTCATCATCAGACAAGCAATGCCCACCTTCCAACTATGTCTTTGCATTCTTACTGGAAGACACATTTGATGCACTACAATTGTCCACGCCTTCGTCACCTTCCTTGAGTACAATGACGCAACATCCAGATATTAAATTTGATGCTTATGTCTGAAATTTGGGATCTTGAAAAGGCTTCTTTCGTTGTTTTCCATTCAAAGGGATAAATCCCCTTCATTACAAGTATAATTTTCTCCCTGAAAAATCGATTCAACATCCCGTGACAAGTGAAACTGATAGAGAAACTTGATCATCATGCAAATCGAATTCCAATAGAATGAATCAAATCCAGTTTTCCAAGACATTCCTAGAAAAAATTTCCTTAGAAGAATTGGTGAAATCTCTTAATATGCTTTGAATTTTTGAAAATTTACCGTGATGAAGTCAATTGAGGCCTTTCTACAAAAAACTGATGTCGCGGATTTTTTTAAATTTGGCTCTGTTTGTCCGTAATAAGAAATCGAAAGTGATGACCTCAGAGAGCCTGCGTTTTATTTTTAAACTATTTCTTCTTTAATATGACTTCCACTAGAGGAGGCTGCAGAGTTTAGCTTTTGTGTAAGGGGAATTTTAGTTTCAATTTCTTTGGTCTCGATCATTTTCCTTTCTTCAGCCACGTTAATTGTGTCATCACCTATCTTATCTCTAGCCAAATCTCCTTTATCACTTTCATTCTTATTCCTTTTCCCAATTTGAGTTTCATAAGTTCCTTTGTTTTTTACATAATTTTTATCTAATGCAATAAGCAGGTGAAGTATTTTTGGAGGAAATTTATTCCTGAATGCTAGGGAGACAAGGCATTGGGCTCTAAGTTGTTTCAATTGATAACCATTAAATGGCATGTTAGGAAACAATGGGCCATGTTTTGAGTTTCTCCGTGAAGAGTAGCCTCCAAACTTCATGCAATATACACCAACATTTGATTCACCTCTAACATTAGTAAACACATATGTGGATATAGATCTACCATTTAATACATTATCTCTTACATTATCCCTTCTCTCTGCATGCTCTGTTCTACAACTACTTATGTATCGAATTTTCCAACATCTTGTGCAGGAGTAACACCCACGTTTATTTATTTGAAACACTGAAACATAACTACATGAATAAGATTTTTATGATCACCCATGAACTTAAACGTAAGGTGATTTATTAAAAACATGACTAAGTTGGCAACGAAGTATTTTGTAAAAACTTATCCAAGACCCCTTGACATTTTAGTTGTGCCAGATTGGGCTACAACACACTACATACTTGATCTTGTATACCCGTTTGTAGGACACCATTGATTTCCCTTTAGGTCTAGGCACAATCTCCCATACATCATTCTTCATAATCAATTGGTATTCTTCCAACATCACATCCTTCCAAACTTGTTGGTTAGTTGCTTCCTCATAGGTGGAACTTTCAACATCAATAATATTAGTCATCAATGTTGCATAACCAAAATACCTCTTTGGCACTTGTTTTCCTTGAAGGAGCCACATGGTGTTGCATGTACTTTGGCTTCCTATAAAGTGGATCTCAACCAAGCTGGCATTTTGTTGATTTTAGGAAGAACAACTAGGTACACTAGTTCACTTGGCCCTTTTGGCTCTTCTTGATGACCAACGATATATTCATAAGGATTTGATGGATAAGATATTCTTCGTCCTCGTCATAGTCCCACTAAGTTTAGACTTCCAATCATATTAGGGAATTTTGAGGTCTAAAATGGGCCTCCTAAGAAAAATTTACAAAAAAAATAAATTTTATAAGAACCAATAGGATTCAAGATGAAGATGTTAACCATGGGGGAGGATTCACCATTTTTAGAGTAAAAAAGTAAAAATATTAAAACATAATAAAATAATAAAACTACATTTTCAACTCGTATTTTCAACTTATATCCCTAAGTGTTTACTCAATTTTTGAGTGGGAGTACTCCTTGGATGCACAATTTAATTCCTCATCCAAGGAGTACCCATCTTGCATACTTTCGATGGACCCTGCTACACGAAAAATGAGAAATACATGAAAAAACGTGTTTACAATCACGTTTTTCATGTATTTCTCATTTTTCGTATAGCAGGGTCCATTGAAAGTATGCAACATGGGTACTCCTTGGATGAGAAATCAAATTTCGCATCCAACGAGTGTTTCCGCTTGAAATTTGAGTAAACCCACAGGGAGATAAGTTTAAAATATGAGTTGAAAAAATAGTTTTTCATTTTTTCCCTCCTAAATTTGATGATGTAATCAAACCTTATTTTATTATATCCACTATTATTTTATAATTTCCTTAGGATGCCCAATTTAGACCTTAAAATTCCCCTAATGAAGCCACATTCTCATCAAAGGTCACATCCCTACTAACTTCAACTTGTTTTTGTCCTGGAATATATATTATATATGCATTTGATGATTTTCTATAACCAATAAATATTCCTTTCTATCCTGAAGGCTCTAACTTCCTTCTCTTAAATGAATATAAACATTATGTAACAAAATATTCTTAAATGACCAACCTAGTGTTTTTATCTAGTGAATGCTTCTTCAGCAGTCTCATTTTCCAAGATTTGATGAGGAATTCTATTTTGAATGTAGAAATTTTTCATTGATGCTTCATTCCATAGAAACATAGGCAGGTTTTGATCATGCACCATTGACTTGATGGATTCTTCAATGGTTCTATTTTTTCTTTCAGCAACTCCATTTTGTTGTGTATTATAAGGGACTATCATCTCCCTCTTAATCCCAACTTCTTTGCAAAAGGAAATGAGCTCCTTTGAGGTATATCCTCCTCCATTGTTAGATCTCAAGATCTTGATCTTCTTTCCCTTCAAGTTTCCTCCTTCAACTTCGAATTCCGAGAAATTTTCAAATACTTCATCTTTCATTTTTTTAAATTAGTTCCACGTCTTATGATAGAAGTCATCAATGAATGTTACATATTACAAAGAGCCTCCAAGAGCTTAGCTGACATTGGACCACATACATCAAAATGGACTAGGTCCAAAACTTCCTTAGATATACTTTCATTGCTTGGAAAAGGCTTCTTTACATTCTTCCCAAACACACATCCTTTACAAACTCCTTCATTTTCTTCTTACAAATATAGAACACCTGAAACCATTTATTTTAAGGCATGCAAAGCTTTATAATGGAGATGATCATATATTTTATGCCAAAGTTCACATGAATTAATATCATTACAACAAGTGCTTGAGTATGTTGTTTCAAAAGTCTATACAACCTTCCTTCACAAACTCTAATTACTGTAGAGGAATCTATGCTAGAGCCTTTGGGCCAAATAAGAACTTTGCCATCAATAAATGTTAGTTTATCTCCTTTCTCTTCCAAGAAAGAAATAGAAACCAAATTATTATTCAAACCTAGTACACATAAATTGTTGTTAAGATGAACATTTTCACCTAATTCTAGCCTGATGGATGTCTTCCCAATGCCTTTGGCTACATAACTATTATTATCTCCAAGTTCCACCTTTTGTGATAATATTCTCTCAACTAGATTTTTGATATTGTCTCAATCTCCTGTCATGTGCCTTGAGGCACCACTATTTATTAGCCACAAATATTCACTAACTATAATAGAACTAGTAAGAGTAGAGAAATTTAAAAAAAAAATATTACTTGGACCTTAACTCTTAGTTTTATTTGGAAGTTCATCCAACTCTATCATGGTAGCATGATGCTTCCCCTTTAATTTTTTATCAATTGATCTTTTAGGTCATGTCTAAAATGACCATATTTGTGACATTGATAGCATTGAACAGTCGACATGTCTCTCTTCCCTTAAGGAGTGGGTCTTCTACCTATAGCTATTCTTCCTTCATTTCTTCTTTGGAAACCAAACTTCTTTCTTCCTCCACCCTTCTTGAAATTTTTTGTGTATGCTTGAGAATCACCTTGTCCGGTCTTTGAATATTTGCTTTTGATATGAGACTTGATTCTGCTTGAGTACAATTTATCCATAGCTCTTCAAACTCTGTAACTTCCTTTCTCGCATATATACCTACTGCAAATGAGTCCCATGAATCTGGTAGACCATTAATTGTTTTAGTTACTAATTCCTTCACATAAATGAATTCATTAAATTATTTAAGTTGATCTCTTAATTGAGATATCCTCATGAAATAAGAGGCTATAGTACCATTCCTTTTCATTCTAACATCATGAATTTCATTCTTCAAACTCATTGCTTGACCAATATTGTTGATATCAAAAAAATCAGATAGGGAATCATATATTCGGCTTGAAGATTGAAGACTTGAAACATAAGGAATCAAGTGATGTTTGATAGAGTCTACAGTGATTCTCATAGTTTTGATGTCATACTTCTCAAACTTTGATTTCACTTCATGTTTTTATCGTTTAGTGACCTTGCCTTTCACAATACCCAAGAGACATTCTTTTCCAAGAAGAAGATCGATCCTTATTTTCCAAGACCTAAAGATTGAAGCTCCTTCTAATTTGTTATAAGACTTCATAGAGGAACCCATGATCAGAAATAAACAAGTAGATGTATATATAGGTCTTATTCAAGAGTGGTCACTTACCAAAACTTCTTCAAGAGTGATCTCTATGTCCTTTTCGTCACCAAAGCTCTGATACCATGATGATTTTTCAAGTGCAATAGATACAAGCACAATATTTCTGAACTATTGGTAATTACTTCAAATGATATAGATATTGTTTTAACAATTCAAGTTTATCATTGAGCAATTACACTTCATTAATTCAACCATAAATCATAAAGATAGTAGAGATCATAATGCACAATAAAGAACACAAGATTTACACTAGGAAAACCCACTTGGGGAAAAATCCAACAACCTTTTCCTTAGAGAAATTATCCAGTTCAAAAAGAGATACATCTAATGTGGTTATTCAACTATGACATCAAACTGATCAACAAGTTATGGTCAAACCTAGTCTCCAACCCTCAATTCAAGTCAATCCAAGTCAAACTTTTGCCCTTCAAAAACTTCAGCCCTATCAGATCTACCCATAATTTCGGCCTACATAGAATATGCTTCCTAGAAGTTCCCAAAATTTCTACCTTGCAACTAGACCCTACAATTTTGGCCTTGCAACTCCACCTTCCTAGAAACTGTTGCCCAGAATTCACACGTGTGAGGTGTAGAGAGAGAAAAATGTGAGCTAGAGAGAGATAGAGAGAGATCTTCATCCTTCTTGTCCTTCTTGATCTTAACTTAGATGCCCAAAACTTGTATTTCTTGTTTGAGGTTGAATGGTTCCTTTGAGGAGGAGGTTGAATTCCTTTATATAGTTTTTTTACTTTGTGAATGGGTGTGTCTCTTCATTGGGGCCGACTTGACTATTTTGGAGCCAGAAATTCAAAATTCAAATTTTGAAAATTTATCTTTTAAATCTAACATGAAGAACATGTCTTACAATAATTCTTTAAAGGGCTAAATAATCAAAATGACATGAAGAACTTGTCTTACAATTTTTTTATACATTACAAGGGGTAAACTATAAATTATGAAGACAACCATAGCTACAAAATTCAACAAAGCCTTCCTTAACATTGATGCTTAAATGCTCAACTGGTCTATAATCATTCCCAATGTCATGAAACTAATATCCACTAAATTCATATTCTTAATGCTATGGTGATGCAAAATCTAAATTGATAGAAGACAAAATAAATAGTTCGACATTAAAAAAAAAAATTTCCTAAAAAGAAGAGATATATGTTTGAAGAAGTCACAGAAAATATTGGTCTTGGAGTATGATCTATTTTTTTTTAATTGGATAATAGCTCATATTCCATGAATATAAGGAAACATATTAAATTCCAAGGATCTAAAGGCATATGGTAGGAATGTAAGCCTACCCCCTCACAAACCACCAATGGGTTATTTCAAGTGGCGTGGTTTTCTTTCAATAATGGTTATGAGTATATGCTTATTTCTCATGTAAAAGTAAAAAATATGTATTTACTTAACAAAACAAACTCTCTTACATGCCTAACATTTTTTTATTAATTTTAAATGTCATTATAAAAAATTCCATTTCATATACTTATTGTAACCATCCTCATCAAGTATGACTCATGTTCCAACTGTGACAATCCTATATTTTCACTTCTTAACAAAACACCTTCATAATACTATTTTTTCTTTAAACATTGGCCTACAACAAGAATAAATTATTGTAAAAATTAACCCAACTAGAGTTTACCTGCTTGATGGGTTGTCACTAAGAATCTAGGTCTCAATGACCTATTTATCTAACTGGATGTATTTGACAAGTTAATGATAGTTATGTTTGTCACTGTGGATGATAACTTACATTGATGGGGTTTTGGATTTATTGATAGAATCCCATATAGAATGCTTGGCCAAGCATATTATGTTAAGATTATGAGGTCATTGGTTGAAACAATGACCAATGTGTGACCATGTTAGGAGTAGACATGCTGCAATTAGTAGTTATAGTGGTAGTGAATGTATCAACCCCATGTAAAACAAGCACAAAAATGTCCCATTTGTTGATTCCACTTGTCACAAAACAAAACAAAAAAAACAAAACAAAAATTTGTTGCAAGAAATTCTTTGTTGGTCACCTCTTATGTTAACTCTAACTTCCTTTATTGAACTTCTCCTGGTTGGTCACACCCTTTATTGATCCCCTTCTCTTTAAGGTTTCCCATTGACTTTAACTCATCAATCTTCTCATTTTACTAACTTCATTTAATCAAATTAAGACCAATCCTTCCACCTTAGAAATCTAGTCATTTTACTAAAAGTCAAATCAACTATTTTTTAATGAATCACATATACATAAAACCATCTTCCATTATAAGAATTTCTACATATAATTTTTTTAATACATCTACCAGTATATTACTCATAAATTTTGAGAATATAAAATGCTTTATTTCTTCTTTTCCTTTTCTTTTTATTTATAATGTCTTATTCTATTTTTATATATGTTTCCCTTTTAATTTTCCTCATCTCTTTTTGTATGTAATTTTTCAAATTAAAATATAAAAATATATCAAATAAAAAATATAATAAAAATCACTCAACATATTACATATAATTCAAAAACACAAAAAATATGGACAAAATATCTACATCACAAATCATATGATATTAACTTACCTATTTAAATGCAAAGCTATTGGTATAAAATAACATCAAAGACATAAATTATGGAAATATTCCAAGCCCTTTCCACACCAAATTGGTCCATTTAATCAATCACTTTTTGTGTTACAACTATATTTGGTATAGATGTGAGTGTAACTCAATCCATTAATAGATTTAAACTTCATCATTTATTAATAATAAATATAAAAATATATTGAATTTCATCAATTTTTATTATTATTTTTTGTAAGCTTGGCAGGACCACATTTTCAACATGTCCAATATATCACTTTTATCAAGCATGGGATTGAAACAATGACTTCACTTTAAGGAGTGCCTTAACAAAGCACCTCATTCGTCTATCCAAGATCCCATGGACTTCATCAATTTTTATTATTGAAAATAAAAATTTACTAATATTTTTGAATAGATCAACTATAAATTCTTTTCAATATATTTGTGTCTATATGCATTTCTATTTTGGAATAAGGCTTAGAGAATTTTAATTTAATTATCAATAGTCATTACAATGATGGTAGGGATTTAATCTCCATAAAATATTTTAGAATATTCTTAGTAATATTCTTAGATTAGTTATGTCTTTTTTGCCCTTTTAATTAAATTTATTAATTAAAAAATTATCATAAAAACAAGTGTTATATAAAATGAGTTATGATTTTTTTGGGCATGTGGTCTTAATCAGCCATGGTATTGTAAGAAATTCTATTTAGGAATTAAGACCTTCATGAAGAAGTGGAGGTTAATCTCCATAGTTAAAAATCTTGTAGTGTATTTTTCAAAATATATATATGTTTAAAAATCTTCTTGTATATTTTTCAAAATTATATATGTTTAACTTATATATTAATTATTTTTATCATTAATAATTATTATTATTATTATTTTAAATAAAATTATAATTTAGTTAATTTTATGATTTTTAAATTTTAGAAACCTGAAATATATTATCAAATAACTGTTTTTGATATTTATTAAGAATTGATGTTTATCAACATTGACAAGCCATTTGATTTATATAATGTACTAATAATATATTTATATAAACTTCACCAATTTTTAATATTAAATATAAAAATTTATAATAAATCAAATTTAAATATTATTAATAAATTACTATTATTTCATTCATTTTAATATTAAATATAAATCTGTAACACCCACGTAAACGTAAACCATTGTATTTTATAGTTTTTACGATGTTTTACCGAGACAGTAGCATCAAGAAAAATCAAGATTCGGTTAATGTCAAACCAATTCTTGATAACTATCCAAATCGTTATGCATCTATGAAGGTTAATAGTTTCTTGGTGGATTCCTCTCGCTATATTGTCATGATATTCGCTGTCGATTTGGGGGATGGATTTTGTTGGAATATGGTGGAGGAAGAACCAGATACGATGTCAGTAAACTGTGTTGCGGATTCTTACAGTTTGGCGAAGGTCATTGTCGTGGGTACTTTCGGTTAACTGAACTAAATCCAGCTCCATGTCCAGATTCAAGACCGTGTGCGTATACTGCTACAATGTTTTGTTAACAAGAGTTTTCGACCTATAGACCCATTTATTGCATGGCATCATGCATACAAAGGGTTTTGGACACTTGCTGTGCATTAATGGACTAGAGAAAGGATTCAAATATGCCATTGAATGAGAGTCGACTGCCAAGGTAAGTGACTCTGGTTTATTTTATTTATGATATAGTCTTTCTCTTTGTGCTAAAAGGTATAGGAGAAGATTATATATATATCATGATTGCCAAGATAAGTATTTGGCTAATTTTCATTATATAATCTTTTGTTGTGAGCAGAGAGATATAAATAAAAATTATAAATCACATAGTTTTCTGCAAAAAGATTATTAGAGAATAGAAATATTAATGATCTTTCTTATATTTCTGGATATAAATTACATATGCCAAGAAAATGGTATTTCATTAGTTTATTGGGATTCGATAAACAAAATTTATTGTTGACTATTTTCATAAGAGTGGATTTATCTTGGGAGTAGAAGATAAGTCCATTAAATTATGAAGTGATATCGAGTCTTTTCTTGAAAGTATTTTTTTTTTCTCAGTAAAATTAATCTATTTCTATTGAGTAAAATATAGTACAATCAAGAGAGACAAGAGACCGGCCGACCGGAAATGATGAAACTATCAACCTCGGTCCCGGAGAAGGAATGAATCAAACACGGAGCTACAACAAGTTACAAGAGAGCAGAAGACAGACTCTTACCCCACATGGGCAGAAGTCTCAACACGATGTTTTTTCCCTTTCTTTTTATTGACTTTTATCCAGCCATCCTGGGGAGTGTGAGCTAAAACAACTTGAAGACTGGGATTTTCCGGCATGGGGATCTCCTTATCTGATTCAGAAGAGGAGGTCTCATGGACGCGTTTCTGAGTAATTGCTGTGACATTGGTGTGCGCAGGAGAATCAGTGGACGGATCTATCGTCTGAGTCGCCTGGTCCGGCTCTATATCGCTCCCCTCATCATCCGAGCTTGAAGGGTCAGAGCTAACTGCTGGCGGTGGAGAACAAGGGGCCCAATGCTTGGGTTTGGCCTTGGCAATGTTGGCCTTTTTCGATTTGGCAGTGACCGATGGGCAAGAATTCTGCAGGTGACCTGTTAGGTGACAGTGGCGGCAGCGGAAGGCAGTGTTCTCGTAATCCAGCATCTGGGTCCAAACAAAGTCATTGGTCTTGAGATTAATTTGATCTGGCAGTCCCTTGCTTAGATCTAGCTCCACACATATTCTGGCATATGTGTAGAGCCCTTGATGTGCCCGCCAGGAATCTCCCATAAGAAAGCGGCCTAAGGTGTCGCTTATACGCCTGTAGACTGCTGAATGCCACATATGAGCTGGTAGGTTTGGAAGTCTGATCCAGACAGGCGTTTTGGTGATGACTGCAGTTGCTGGGTCAAAATCAGGGAACCATGGAGTTAAGAAGAGTCCAGTTGTACCCATAAACCAAGGACCTTCTTCTATGGCCTGTTCAAAGTGCTTAGGATTGTCGAACAGAACTATAAAATATCCTTTTGAGCAAAAGCTGACCTTGCAATGGTGAGTCCAGTTGTCATGGATCCATTCATAGAGGACCTTAGAGCGCGGCCAAAGCCCATTGAATCTGCAAATGATGGCCCTTTCAGCATATTTTTGAAGGTCATCTGCGAGGCCCGGGTGGGAGACCTCAACAGAGGGAACCTCCTCTAACTTGTCAACCAAGAAAGGCTTGGGTTTGGGAGCCTCCTGGGAAATGGGAAACTCAGAGTGGACTGCAGCTTTGTAGGAGAAGGGAGGAGTAGAAGAAGATTGTCCTACAACGCCACCTCTCAAACGAAGGGAAAACACTAAAGAGCTATTGTTTTTAATGTTGTAAGAAGAGAGGGGAAGAGGATCATCGAGTTGTTTACCTTGAAATAGAAGTCGCTGAAGGGCAGAAGGAATCCCAAATCGTTGTTCCAGGTTCATCTTGAGACTCTGCACCAGATCAGAAGAGTGGACCCATTGCAAAATGGTCTTGCCTGAGAGCTGTACGATTTGAATCTGAAAGGGGGCAGAGAAAGTTTCAAAAGCGTTCGGGATTGACACAGTGCCGGAATCTTGACGAGTCAGAAGAAGTGGGGGAGGAAATAGCTTCCTCAAATGGAAGCTATCGCTCCAGCCCAGATCCGCAGCAAATGATGGAGCTGCCGTGTTGTAGAAGGGCCGAAAGATCATTTGCAACAGACAAACCCCTACCTCGCTTCCTGTTTGGAGAAAATCGAGAGAGGCCAGCTTTTGGAGTGCGTCCAGGGTCTCTTTTGCGAGAAGGAAGTCTGGGCAGCAAAGGGCTTTTTTAATAGAGTGGACGGCCTCGATTCTCTGCATCAAAAAACCCAGTGTGAGGGGATCTCCCCCAGTCCAGAACCAGAGTTCACCAAAAAAGCAGTAGGGGTAAGCGGCATGAGCCCCCTCCTGGTCTGCATTTTCTTTTTCAACCGGGCAATTGATGGCTGTAAATTCCATCCATTTCCTACAGAAAGCCTCCGCTAAGAGGCAGGGAGAAGGGAGCTCGCGTCGGGTACCAAAGGACGCTGTCTTCAGGCGTGTAGGCGAGGTGTTGAAGACCCTGACAGTGCTACCAGCAACAGTGCGATCGCCTTTGAAGGAGGAGGCGGCAGGGCCAGGAAGTGCAGGCGCGGGGATTGTGTTTTCGTTGAAGGCGGCGGCAGAGCCAGGTGAAACCCTAGCGGCATCCATCTCCAGCACTTTCAAATTCGTCCGCCTCCAAAGAAAAAAAAAATCAAACTCTTTTCTTGAAAGTATTAAAGAGGGTTTATTTCAAATATTTTCCAAGTTTATATGGAAAGAAATAAATGAAATATATAAATATTTATATAATATTAATGCATGCTTTCTATTTGAAAAGGGATTTTCTTGAAAGTATTAAAAAGGGTTTATTTCAAATATTTTCCAAGTTTATATGGAAAGAAATAAATGAAATATAGAAATATTTATATAATATTAATGCATGCTTTCTATTTGAAAAGGGATTTTCTTGAAAGTATTAAAGAGGGTTTATTTCAAATATTTTCCAAGTTTATATGGAAAGAAATAAATGAAATATTTAAATATTTATATAATATTAATGCATGCTTTCTATTTGAAAAGGGACTTTCTTGAAAGTATTAAAGAGGGTTTATTTCAAATATTTTCCAAGTTTATATGGAAAGAAATAAATGGAATATATAAATATTTCTATAATATTAATGCATGCTCTTCATTTGAAAAATGATTTTCTTGAATATATTAGAGAGGGTAGCTCTTTAATGTAAATATCTACATAATATGGTTAAGCAAGAAAATAGAAGCTGTATGATCTTTATTTTAAAAAAGAGACTTTGTACTCATTTAAGTTATGAAGTGATAACAAGTCCAAAGTATTTTTCTTGAATAGATTAAAGAGAGAGACTCTTGAAATATCTTCTTGTACAATTTGTGCAATGAAGAAGAAAAGAGAGTTTCTCAGATTTATATTCATTAACCATGTTGTAAATAGTAATGAATTAATATATATCCATGAATAGTTACCATGATAGTGGTAGAGGTTAATGAATTCACGAATCCATGGATAGTTTCATAAATCCATGGGTAGTTTTCCATGGTGTTGATGGGGATTAATTATTTCATAAAACCATGGGTATATTACCATGGTGTTTGCAAATATTAGTTATTTAATAAATCCATGAATAAATTATCATGATGATGGTAAAGTTAAGTTATTAATAAATTCATGGTTAAAGGAACTAATCAGTTTATTCCTTAGATGAATGAACTAGGTAATTATTTTATATTATCATGAGTGTGATGCATTCACATGCATGGAAGAAACAATTGTTATGTTAACTTTCATTCCATGCAGTGAAGGTAATAGCTTAAGGGTTAGTTATTTTTATTAAAAGTATGTAAATCACATGCATAAATATCTTAGCTGATGTATCAGTTTATTTTAAAGAAAGTTTGGGAAATGTAGCCAATGTCTTGCAGGAATGTGTGCTTGTGCGACGTAAGCATTAGTTATTGTGATGACCTATAATCAGTACATATGAGGTATGTGTTATTAAAGAGAGAATGACAAGGTACTTTATTTGCTTGTCATGAATTACACATGAGTAGATGGAGAAACTACTATAGTGATTGATTTATACTTTATGAATCTTAACATCATTTTATGTTGAAGGCATCATAGCAGGGAATGATGGTGACATGTAAATGATAAGGAATATTATGCTTGTCATGTACAAAGGAAAAATTATGCTTGTCCTGGTGGCCGGTAAATGACTAATGTTCATGCAGATGAATGCGAGTTACAGGAAGGTCCAATGTGCGATGGTCCATTGTAGGTACATCCATGCCACCAAGATGTGAAGATCTGAAGATATGAAGACCAGAGGGTAAATGGTATCATATTGATTGAGTGGCTTAAACTACAAGGTTGGTAATAATATTTATAAACGATGGTTAAGTGGATGGTCTCCTTATCGTTTCATTGAAAATATATTAACACCACGAGCATTTAATACAAAATTAAACGCTTGTCAAGCTTTCAGGCCTTACCAAGCTCTGTGGTATATTGGTGTTCAATGGTGTGATTGATTATCGTGTACATATGATGAGGTTGATTCCTTTCTTTCTATGATGTTCATAATGGAAATTATGTGATGACTATAGGAGAAATGGGATGAATGGATGGTTACATCATATAGTATTAATTTAATATACTGTAATGGAGATTGTAAGGGTTAAGGAGTTTACTATTATTATTTATAAAATTACACTCTGAACTGTTAAACATTCAATGTAATGATGAGTAACTTGTATAAAAAAAATTTAACTCCTTACATTTCCTGTGAAGTTAATGATGTATGTTACAAAATCTAATAATATTTTTTAATAAATCAAATATAAATGTTTAAAACATATTAATATTGTTTATATATAAATTTAACAAAATATACATGGTAGTTGACTCAAACAATATATAAAATTTTAACAAAAATCCAAATATCAACGCGAAACTATGCAATAATTCGACGATGCAATACTGAGGAAATTTTAGCATATTACCTCAAAGAGTCTTCTCTGGACTTTTTTCTTAGCACTCAAAGTATCAACATTTTGCATGGCTGAAAACCTAATGAAAATTTGAAATTCAGTTCAAAACCAAAAGGCTTCTTTGATTTTGACAAGGACAAAGACCCAATAATCATAGATAGATATTACTGTATGTAATATTTTGACAAGGACAAAGACCCAATAATCATAGATAGATATTTAAATGTGTAATTTGAGAAGTTTGTGACCTAATAGATTACGTTATGTTTTATTATTCTTTCTTTTTGTGCAAACAAAGTTGGATCAACAAAGGATGGAACAATCTGAGAAGTTGTAGAATCAAACCCCTACCAACATCACAAACACAAACCTAATATTTATACCTACTCCAGCCAAGCAAAGCGGTATTTCGTGTAACATCATGAGAGAGTGGGACAAGCTACTTGAACGATTGAGAAGTCCACACAGGGGATTCACATAATCATGCACAATGATAACCTGGAATCAAAATAGAAAATATAGTGCGCAAGGGAATATAATGGCATCAGCCAAAAAAATATGAAGAATGGAATCACAAAGAATATATGATATAAAATTTTTATTCATGCATACTTTGACATAGAAAACCATGATTGAATGTTTGGTGCTCTGATCATAATATACTTACATTCTACCATATTTTGCCATTTTAGCATGCAGTTATTGATAATCGAAATCTCTCCATAGCAATAGTAGCTAATAATGGTTGCTCTTCTTTGGCACCAAACTACAATTTCTATATAGCAATAATAGCTAATAATGGTGGTTCTTTTTTTTGGCACCAAACAACAATTCCTACTGTAATATTCTTATTTTGGCTCCTGAGATTTATTGGATTTCGACTATGCAAAAGAGAAAAATGTCCCACCTACAACATTACTTTTCTCCATCTCCTTTTCTCACATGGTGTGACACGTGCAACCCAAGCAGAGATTATAACATTATATTATAACAAGACCACCAAATTAATTTGTCAAATAATTTTGAACTAAATATTTAAACAACCAACTTGAGCCATGTGGGCTCTCATGAGAACCACTGGCCTCACGACTCAATTTTCCTGAAGATAGCATGCAATACGTGGATGAATTTGTATCCAAAGCCCTAGCTTCCCTTTGCATGGCTTCATATTCATTTTGAAATAATCCAAAAGCATATCTAGTCTTGGTCGATCGAGTAGATGCCATTTAAGTCAAATTAGCAGCATCCCTTCCAACAGTTCGATGGCTTGTGCCAGGTGTGGATCCACCTGTTCCATATTTGTAGTAGAGAAGCAACAGAAAATGGAGTAACAATAAATGATCCAGCAATAGTAAAGCTAGCTTATCCTAGCCACCAGATGCAAAGTCCTTTTCAAATCCTATAGCATAATCTACTGTTCCAGACCCTAGCCATCAGCATATTTCCCAACAGCATCAAATCCACTAGTGACCCCTTTTTGGTAGCAGTCTAACTAGTTGTTGTTTACCCAGTAGTAGTCGATCCAAAAGCTTAAGAGGAAAAATCCAGGGTAGCAATAGATTATGTTGTTGAGACTTGCTCTTCTAAAAGGTAAAAACTCACCTGTAAAGGCAAGGGAAACTGAAGAACCCAAAGGCAACTTTAGTACCACCTGTGTATGATGTAGTTTCCCCGGCAAAACTATTTTCTCCAGGACCAACATCTCTATGGATGAAGATTATATATTCTTGTATTTTAATATTTATTTTGTACACAATAGATAGTGAAGCCTGTTTAAATGGTTCAAGAGAAGGAGTAGCAGAAATGGTTTGAAACCAGAGGAAGCCTCTTTAAATGTTTCAAGAGCAGGAGTAGCAAAGATGGTTATGGTTTGAAATCAGAGGCTATTTTATAGGAAAAAGAGTTGTCGAATATGGATGGCAGTTTTTTTTTTGTAGAAATGAGGTAAACTAAAATTCAAAAAATCAGTAGTTAGAGTGTTTTGATGTTGGAAATGGATTCAGCACTATCAGAAATTTTGAGACAGTCAAAATATTGAAATTTAACTACTGCCACTCATATTTTCAAAAATATTTACAAATTTTTTTTATAATCTTACCAAAATTTCCAAATTATTCTATAGATTTTTAAACTACAGCCTAAGAATAAGAAAAATACAGATCCATATCCATCCTTTCAGATTCCATATCCCGTTCCAATTCCCATCCTCAAGTCGTTGATCCAACTGATCCCATTCCAATCCATATCGATACTCGAGACCTAGCATTCCACCTGTTCCAGATGCGTACAAGAGTGAGAGCCATGCCTAGCAGGGTGGGTTTCCATGGCTCAAGGTCGATGTCTCGTGCTACATGCAAGGGTCAAGGGTCGGACATATAGTCGGAGATCACTTGGTAAATAAGGTTAGCATTTATTATTTTAAAAAGCGTTTGTGTTTGTTTTTTTAATAAGTAGTTTTTATATAGAAATAAAAAATTAACCAAAAAAAATAAAAACGAAATATGATAACTAAGAAATACAAACAATTTTGGTTTAAAAAATTTATTTGGTAAGCTCTTGGGGCTTGCATGCAAGTCACGTGGCCTTTTTTTTTTTTTTCTTTGTAAATGGTACTTGACAACCCCTTGACCCCTCACTAGTGCGTTGGCTCAATCGAGCAAAGCTACACTCGTCCTCGCCCACTAGATGGATTTGTTCTCTATGGCATAATAAAGAGGAAAGGAGCTTGCCTACTTCAGGTGCCAAGGTTAATCGACCCTAGGAAGGAGCCAACCTACCAACAAATCTGGTTCGTTCTACCTGGTTTTCGTAGTTACCTTTCTATCTTAGGTTTTTTCTTATTTGGTAAGAAAAAGGAAGAATAGAAAAGAGACTAAAGTCAAGAAGGTGATCTATATGCAGAACTATATTCATACATAGGAGTAGAATAAGTATATCGTTATGTTATATATGTCTATTGTTGTATAATGAGCATAATAACAATAAACCTCTCTCTCGTTTCAATTCATGTTTATTGATTTTAGTATATTGATATGTGTTTAAACCATATCTATACAATAAATTCATGTTTATTGATTTTAGTATATTGATATGTGCTTAAACCATATCTATACATAAGAGTAGAGTAAGTATATCGTTATGTTATATATGTTTATTGTTGTATAATGAATATAATAACAATAAACCTCTCCTTTATTTCAATTCATGAATTTATTAATGAATTTAGTATATTGACCAATCAAATCTATTCATTTTCAGGGTTAGTTACCAAGGTTGGTTATCGACCTATGGTTATTGCTAAGAGTATTAACAGGTCCTAATATTCTACGTAATCTACTATGTTCTATTGAGGAAGGAAATTTGAAACTTCAATGGTATGACTCACTTAACTAAGATGGAACTACCAAACTAAGATAAACCAATTTTTTATGGTTGTTATATGAATCATGGAATTAACAAAATTGAATTTATTTACCAATTTTGCTTTGAAATTTGCTATGAAATATGTTCATAGGTTTTAGTCCACTTAACTTCCCAGGTAGCTCGGCTTAGGCTTGGCTTTGAAGAAAGAAGTATCCATTTCAATGAACCGAGCAATTTCGACTAGCTCCTGTGACTCTGATGGTAGAGCTACATCGTTCTGGTTGTGACTGGTATCTTACCTCGATGGTAGTGATACATCGTTCCTTTCCCTTTCAGTTTTTCTATTAAGCTCCAGTTTGCTAGCATGTATAAATTGCAAGTGAATGAAAAAATGTGTATACAAAGGTCTAATAAAGTTATTTAGTTTCTTTGGTTGTTTGGTAGGTTTATTGACTGGTGGTGAAGTTGTGGCAAAAGGTGGTAATAGTTGGTTGAATCTGGGAGTCAAAAAGCAATTGAGATACATATTATGGGCTATGCACTAGGTTATTCACTTAACATTAATTGTTTACAAATTAATGGTAATTGGGAGATGTCATTGATTCAATTGATGGTGATGCAATATAAAATATGGTCAGTTTTACAAATTTTATTCTAAGTATTGTGTCGATATGAGACCAAATAAAAACTGATTAGTATAGTCCCTATGCCCAGAAGAGTCCAAGACTAAAAAGAGCTTGTAGAATTTGATATTTTAAGATATTTTATTCAGTATATATATATAGTTAGCAAAACGGTAATAGTCTTGCGAAATTTGACTACTAATGTGAACGGGTAGTTAAAATTAGTAACATCAACATTTAACGATGAGATGTGATTTGTTTCATAAATACCAGCATAGATCCATCTTAACCACTGATCTAACATGAGCCGAGAGAGATCAAATTTCTTTAGGTGCAAACTTATTTTAGAGTGAAAATCAATGTGCAATTTTTTTATTGTTTAAATTATATTTTTGAATGTCATAAAGATTACATCTAAGTCACATGACACGAGGACACGAGACATGGAAGACACGTAAATACGAGTATTCGACAAGAGACACCGTGCCCTCGGAAACAGGACACGAGGAACACGTTATATATATATATATATATATATATATATATATATATATATATATATATATATATATATATATATATATATATATATATATATATATATATATATAATAAATTATTATTAACAAATTACAATTATACAAGGCTACAAGCACATAAGAAATACTAAATAGTCATTAAAACCACAACAATAGTCAATGACTCATGAGTCATTAAAATTTAAAAGTTAAAACCATAACAATAACTTGAAATTTAGAAGAACTTAGATATTAAAACCATAAAATGTGTATTTTCCATAAAGTCGTCAAAATCAAAATGTATTACATAGATACTGAGGGAATGCCACTGGAAAATACAAAAGAGTAGATACAAAATAAGTAGGAACCACGTCACTAGCCACAAGTCCACGACTCATCACTCTATCAATAGTCCATGTCCTCCATGTCATAATCACCATAACTGCCATAGCCATCTGACCCTACTCCATCCTCCTCCTTTATTCCCAATCCAAGATCTCCTGTGTCTGCTGCATTTGCTGGTGTGGAGGATGACCCCTCAAGAGACTCATCATCAAAATTCATTGGCTCTAGCACTGGGTCATTAAGATCCTTGTTGGCTAACACCAATTCAACACTCTCGTCCAAGCCCATATCATCAGGAAACACATCCCACATCTTTGTCTTGCCCTTCAACCATTCCTGCCTCTGCCTGTAAATAAGATGAAGGTTGGTGTGCACATACACCATTTTCTCTGCCCTGGATTGCTCAAGCCTACTCTTTTTCAAACTATATAGATTCTCATAAGTGCTCCAATTCATCTCACAACAACAATATGAAGTAACTTGAGAGAGGACCCTCAAGGCCAATTGTTGTAGAATAGGGCATGCTGCCCCATGAGTTTCCCACCAAGCATAGGCATCTTTGACCTCCCTATCTCCAAGTACATCATACCTGCCAAATATCCTAGTGCCAATGGAGAACTCTACAAAGCCTTCCTCCACCTCAAGAAAAGATGCTCTATCTTGAATTATCCTAGGACACGTTTTCAAAAATGGAGGACATGTTTTCAAAAACAAAGGACACGTTTTAAAAAACGAAGGACACGTTTTCTGTTTCGGAGGACACGACCAAAATTGTATTTGATCCAGATTTATGTAGGAACATAATAGAATACACATGTAACCATAAATACAAATATGCAGCGGAAATAACACTTCATTTCACTAATATCAAAGAACCGAAATTTTCTTACAGATAGAATGGAAATAAACTAGCTAAGGCACTGGTAGCTTATCTCTGAGAAGAGATGTGGCAGCTGCAGGCCTTTGAACTGAGTTACAATGAGGCTCGAGGGCCTATTTATTATTTAGAAACAATGGAAAACCCTAAACATCCAAAACCCTAACCCTAGGAGATGAAGTGCCAAAACTATGGGCCTCGTTTGGGTAAATTGGTGTTTCAACTTCCCAGGGACGTAACTTTGGCATATGATCTTTGTTTGACGCGCTCAATAGCTCATTAGAAAGATCTATCTGAAGAGTAAAACTTTTGGTGCAAAAAAGAAAGCCTCAGCCACCCTCGATTTTCCCAAAAAAACGTCGTTTAGGGCTTCAAAACGGCTCCAGAAGTTCAGGACCCAAAAAGCTGTCAAAAATAGTAAGTTGTGCCGAAACTAAAAAACTGAAAGAGACAATGGTGGGGCCCCAAGTGGAATAGGTAGGTGGCCACCAATATCCACCTGGATCAGTATTGGACATGTTTTAAGTCGTTTTTCGTGTCTGACACATGAAATACAAGACACGTGACCCTGGAGGACGTGTCCTGTGACTTAGGATTACATAACATGTGTATTGAATCATTTTATCTTATCAACTCACATTAAATTGGATTTTTTATTATCACTAATTTTTTATTATTAATATACTAAATACATGTCGTTTTCCATTCTAAATAGGGCAGCAATATAAATTTTTACATGTAGTTTTCCCAATGCATGACGATAAATTCTCAAAAAATTATCCTTATAAAAATGACATTCACATAATTAATTTTATTTATCTACATTAATTACAAATCAATATTTTGTAATAACTTTTATAAAGAAAAAAAAGACTTATAAGAATAGCATCATAATTTACATTAATTACAAATCAAAATCTTTTGAAATGAAAAAAAGGACTACTCATAATGATAAATTTCCCTTTCTGTCCACAATATTTTACTAATGATTATTTTATTTAAAGACAATTTTAATATACACATAATTACAAAAACATCCACAAGTACCTTACTTAAAATCGTGAAGGAGGATTGAGGAGCAAAAGTGTAAATCACTTATATAGCATCAATTTTTCATGTTTTCTTTGTACTTTATTTCAGTGCTACTCTAATTCATTTTTATCAATATCTATAATTTGGCCATATTAAGCAACTTCAATATTAAAATTTGACACTTTTATCTTATTTCTTCTTCACCAAATTTCAAGCTCAACATCGTATTTAAAAAGATTCGTTACATTTGAAATTTTTGAATCAATTCACATTAAGTTTTATGACATAACAACTTTAGTGGACCAATTAGAAAACAAGGAAACATTATTAGAAACTGGGACCTTTCTTGAAAATTAAAGCTAAGTCACTTGCCAATTCCATAATATCATGACATGTAGAAGTTGGAGTTGGTAGGATCTGTGGGAAATGGCATCTATCTATATGTGAACAAATCTTTCAATAGAGTTAATGAATTTTCAAGTGAAAGAATACTCAAATTTAGCTCTATATGGAAGTTATTTTTTTTCTTTCAAATTTAGCTCTATATGGAAGTTATTTTTTTTTAATATCTCAGTTGTATTGGAGAATTTACATATTATTTGTTTTTAAAATCATGCTCTGATATCATACTTTTGGAAGAGTTGAAAGTTGATAACCTAAATTTTTATTTTTTATCTTTAATGGAACATTGCACTCCTACTCATAGGTTTTTCAATATAATATTGTTAGTTATAATTAAAACAAAAATTGTCCACTCTTCTTATTTTTCCTAAATAAGTAAATTAAAACATCCCATACCGTATTTTTAATCTTGTGAGTTTACAATGTATTTATTTTTGGGAATTGGATTTTTGGGAAATTTCATTTCATGAATTTATGTCATCAAAAAGCCAACGTTTGATTTCACATTTTTATTTGACTTTTTTTAAGTTTAAATTTAGTTCACTTTTACATATTATTTTTGTTTTACATTTTATGCTTATTATTTAATTTCAATTATTTAAGTTTATTGTTTTGTTTGAATACTTATTGTTACTATTTAATTATATGGAAGGTTTTTCTTTTTGAAATTGGTTAGACTAGGCATTGCTTATCTTTTTAATCTCTATTGGACATTTTTCTGTCTGTTTGACATGGGTCAACTTTAAGTTAAGTAAAAAAAGGAATGGATTTGTATAAAGAGGTGGAGGAATCAAAAACCTCTAGGGCACCCAAAATATTGAAGTTTGATAGCTGGATTTACAAAAAACAGTATAGTTAGACTACTGCAAAAATAATTACACATCTTATTGTAAAATGGATCATTTTACTAAATAAAATTTGCTTATATATAAAAGAATGTTATAAATAGTAAAGAGGAACTTATTAGAATTGGAATAATCTCAAATCTTTGGGAAATTGGTGGTTGGGGAGCCACCTGACACAAATCTAATTTTTTAAATTTATTAAAAGTAATGGACCATTTGCTAAATAAAATCTCCTATATATAAATGAATGTTATAAATAATAATAGGAACTTATTAGAATTGGAATAATCTCAAAACCCTAGGAAATTGGTAGGTGGGGAGCCTTTTGGTAGAAATCTAATTTTTATATTAAATTTCTCTCCTTTATATTTATACTTTGTTAATATGAAATTGAGATTTATAATTTCTCCATTCCACATACAAAACAAGAAATATGTAAAATAAACAATTCAATAATGTGAAATTTTTTCAAACTATAAATGCATATCATATACTTAGTAGGCACTCTCTTACATCAAGGGTGAGGAGTGTTTACTTATTGTTTCAATTTAAAAATGGGGAAAATGTTTACTCACTCGTTATTGAAAAAAAGTAAAGCATAATAACAAAATTATTAACAATGTTAACATTCAAGTGAGTGAAAAATTATCACATCAATTAAATAACTCACTTCCATTTAAACTAAATATTTCCATTTAAAAAATATATTATAATTATTTTGTTTTTAAATATAATTACTTTTTAAGTTAATTACACTATTATTGATGCTAGCATATTAATAACTATGATAATATTTACATTAAATTATGTATTTTTGAAGACTTATTTTAGGTGTTTTAGGGATTTTTTAGGTAGAATGATATAAAATATTTAATTGAAAACTTAAATGGGCTTAATTTTGAATTTTTTCAACCAATTTACATCTAGATCATAATCTAACCAATTTTTTTATATAACACAAAACTTCTCTAACTAATTATGATAAAGTCTCACCTTAAATCGTGTTCACCTAAGAAGTTATTGGGTATTTTTTTGTTTATGAATGACCATCCTTGACATAAAGACTTCTGGACTATGGTTAACTTATATGGTCACTGGTTATTGTGGGACTTGCAAGAGTTGTGCAAATTCAATAGTAATTACTTCTAGAAAGATGGGAAAGAAAGAAAGAAAATTTTAACGTCCGCAAGGCTAAAGATAGCCTATGGGACCTCATTTAGAGTGCAAAACTTGAAAAAATGTATGCACCTCAAGAGATTTAATCCTCTTCAAAATGGATCTATATTGGTTCTATATATGCATATAGCATGTGTAACTTTTCATTTTTAAAACTGTATTTTTGAATGCATAAATGGATACAATGCCTTGAAAGTTTAAATGGACCCTTGGATCGTGTAAACTACACCACATAAATTTGCAATTCCAACAAATATTTGCTAGACAAAATTTAAATGTAAATTTAAATTTAGAAATAGAATTAATGGCTTCAAATTAATTTAAAAATTTTAGAAGGAGATAGCTAAAATTCTAAATCAAACCCCCTTCTTTATGTTGATTGCAAAATATCATGGAATCTCAAGTTCACTCCAGTGAAATATGCTCTTTATTTAATCTCATTATCAACACACATTCACTATAGTCATTTCCTTTGTGAAATTACATTTTTTGTGCACGAGTGCCCACAAGGACCTATGGTAATGTTTCTAGTATATAAGATTTTTACATAGTGGTATGATTGGAAAAAAAATGATTTAGCTAAGTGGTTCGAGCATACATCGGCACAAGTGTGAGACTATTGCAAGCCTGAACACATTTCCTCACCTTCATCCTCCACCCTTTAGGTTTAGTCACATCATAGGCATTTTCAATTCATTTGATGTATCTTTGCACCTTTCCTCCCCTTCATCCTCCACCCTTTAGGTTCAATAACATCATAGGCATGTTCAATTCATTCGCTGTATCTTTGCACCTAGCACTAGTGTGAGATTATTGCAAGCCTAAACACATTTCCTCCCCTTCATCCTCCATCGTTTAGGTTCAGTAACATCATAGGCATGTTCAATTCCTTCAATATATAGGGGCAATTGCTAGTTTTATCTATTTTGGTGTTGGATTGGATATGTAAGTTTTGATCTTTTTTTTTCTTTTTACTTTGATTACATTCATTATTTGTGAGAGATCATCTTCTACTCGTTAAGAGATTTTTGGCAATATAATTTTTTTCTCATTTTGAGTTTGGTGAATGAATTTGTAAGTTAGTCTCTTTTGAATTGTATCCAAGATGAATGTGGGACATGAATCCAATGAAAAATAAGACACTACTCATCCACTATATACATTAAAGTAGATTTAAATAATTTTGACAATCCTATATGAAATGAGGAGCCAAGTTAAAATCCAAATAACATTAATTGGTCTTTTACAACAAGTGGAGAAAGTATATATTCTAATCGTTGTCATTCAAATCATTGTTGTTTGCCTTATGGAAGCTATACAAATATTACAAGGAAAATTCAAAGGAATCCAAAATTTATTTTGAATGAGAACTAGGAGATATTTGTATTAGTAAAATTTATGTCAAAAGAATATAACAAGAGTACAAAATGAATGAGCACCATTTGAAAAATTCCAATCCAAGACAATGGACTATGAGAGTTTAATAGACAAGACTATAATAAGAAAATGCACATACTCAATAAGGAAATTTATAGAGTAGTCCTTGAAAAAAATTCCAAGGATGGTAAGAATAATGCATTGCATCAAAGTAGACCTTGGAAATGGACGAGACTAACAACAACATTATTTTCCTAAATTGTCAATGGAGCAGGTGCACTTAAAATTAGGGTGATTAATTCTATATGGGTTGAGGAATTCATTTTGGAGTGATTAGAAGGACAGAACGTTTTAATTTCAAGTGCTTGAACTGCATAGAGATATCTTATTTGATACCAGAGAACATCGTTACCCACCAAAAGTGGGTACCCCAAGGAGAACTTTTATCCTATTCATCTTCTTCAAGTTGGAAGCCAACATCCCCTAACAACCACATTGTAGCTGATGTGATGTTCCACTTTATCTCTGCCACATTATTTGTATGTTTCTTCACCCATTTTTTAAGAAAACATGTTAGAAGGTGGTTAATTTGACCCAAAAGGTATGCTTTTCATTAAGTAATTTTGTGCTTATGCTTGTTTTTCATTTGGGAATATTGGGCATGGATTTTTGGGTGACTTGGAAGAAGGAATGGCTTTGACAATGGTTTATTTCCCTCACCTTAAATGGGGGTTAATCTTCAATCCTAGTCTCGTGGGATCTCCCATATTGACCTATTTATTTAGGAAGAGAACTACTTGGGAAACCCTGATTATGGTAGTGTGGTCTCATTTTCTCGTTCCATATTTTTCACTCCCCTTCACACATTATGAACCCTATTTCACCTCTTTCCTTCTTTAGGTCCACATGGCCACGGGGTCCATGGGGCACCGACACACCCCATCCCCTTGTCCACATATCTAAGTTGGGTCTAGAAACATTACCTCGGAGGTTGATGCAACTAAAATGAAGTTAAAAGCATATCATGGCCACAAGAAAGAAACAAAAGGAAAAATAAAATCATAAAATGCAAAATATGGCCAAGAAATTAATAATAGCATGTGGGAAAAAACCAAACATGAGCTCTACCCCTTATCATTATGGTCATCGCCCTAGTTCATAGAGTCACTGATTGCCCCATCACATCATTAAAGGAACCCATTCATGTGCCAACCCGTGGTGGGAAATGAACTGCCCTACATTTAAGGGGTAATAACTGGTATACATCATTCATAGCATGCTCTCGTTTCCTAGAGCTTCAAGCAATAATAAAAAGAAAAATCAAGGAAAATAAAGAGGGGTTGAAATACAAAGGTTGGGGTAACTCGTGCATCCACGATTGCTCCCTCCTTACATCTATATACCTAATATTTATATTTCTTCATTATTGCTATTCTTATTCCCATGGGATTTGGCCCTAAGACCCCTCCATCCCCATTTTGTTCCACCATTATTCACATGCCACCTATTGAATGAAGGATGTACCAGAGAAATGTATTTCCTCTTAAGGGCTGGGAACACCTAATAGGATTGTCTATTAACCACTCTTACTGAGGGAGGTAACAATATTACGAGATCAAAGCCCTAAATTTGAAAGAGAGGCCTCACATGAACTCTCAATTCTCCCTTGATTGACAAGCTTGGTTCACTTATATGCACTAATGATTAATTGTACCTAATGGTGAAGATCCAACACTTGACTTTGTGCGTGATTGGCAGGTGGTTTCCATCATGGTTTGGGAATCTTAACTAGGGCCTACTTCCACTAGAGGGGCATATAACACACTACATGTGAAATTTTGAGATCCATGGGACTCCTATATAATTTTAGCACATCACTTCATTCCATGGGAACCTTCAGCACCACAACGGTTTGTATTTTTTCCCACACTATTCATGAGATGATTCACTTCAACTAGTATGCCCCCGGTTGACTTAGTAGTGTGCACACAATATGGAAGTTGATCTGAGGCCCTGATGTGGCTTGTCTCACCCCCTTGAGACATGGGAGGGATAGCACCATTCTGTAAGCCCTCAACGTTGGAGAAAATCCAGGCTATTTTATCACCTGGAGACCCATGAGACTTATGTTGTGCCCCAAACACAAAACTGGGGTCCACATGATGATTTGCATAAATATCTAGGGACCAAACCCTAGAGGATGATTTTTGGAACCCTCATCACTCAATCCGGCACTTGAGGAGCTCAATGCATGCCTCCAAGAGGCTCACACATTGATCATGTCAGCATTTTAGAACTGTTGTGGGTTAATTCTTACGATTTTACATTGGATATGAGGTTGGCTTGTAACCTCAATTAGTTTTGCCCACAATTTTGTTAGAAATATATTTTCATTGATGGAAAAGGTAAATTAAAATTGATGGCAAAGGCATTAATGGGTGTGAGAAGATTGATAAAGTTGCAGAAAATTTGGAGCCAATTCCAATTCATAAGTTCACTTCAAGTGCTTTTGGAAAGTGCTCAGATGGATAGAAATCTAAAAGAGCTTTCCAATGGTATATAGAAGTCTTTAGATGGCCTCTTCGATCATAATTTATTTCTAGACAAATATCAATACCCCAAAGTCAAAGGTTGCACAACTAAAGTTGGTGTAGGGTCAAAATAGTGAAAGTTTGGCATTTTTTTCCAAATACAATAGAGCATCTAAACCGATTTCCAAGAAGATGTGGTTGGACAACTCTACATTAGAGAGAACGTAAATTAGCTGAAAGAAGTATGTAGTGGAGCCCATGTCCACACATTCCCGACGATGGTTCCCTAGATGGTGCATAAAGGCGCGCAATGGAGAACATCTAGGATGACAAGGTGCTGGGAAGATGTGGAAAATAATGCAACAAGTAGGATGAACCATAATTAGTGTACGTTAGAGCAGGAGGTCCCCACATGACAACTCATCCCCGGAGATCTTCCTTGGAAGAATAAAAATGAGTCTCAAAGGAAAACACTCGGGATTACACGACACTGAGCTAGCATGGAAAAGGAAGTAAAAGGTATTAACTGGTAGACTTTACAGTGGGAGGTCCCCACGAGACAACTCATCCCAGAGGTCCATTCCTGGAAGTGCGAAGGAAAGTAAAGTTTAAAATAATCGGGATGACGCACAACCGGGCAATGTGGCAAAATACTAAACAAAAAATTTAACAAAGAAATGCTTCACGAAAAAAAGCCCAAGACCCCTCTGCCTCCATAATTTGGATGACACATGGAAGATTTAATTGGATTGAGGTGATGACGTGGAGGCACAGTCAACATGATGACATCAACAAGGGTGACATGTGGCATGTGTTTTCGGCACTTTCAGGTGACCAAGTGGGCCAAATCCAAGTGACATGTGTCACCACCGAGGAGGTGCGACATGGAATTGGTGATGTGAGTATAACATCATCCTAGGCCAAGGACTCCAGAGATTTCAAAGTGATCACGTGAAGATAGCTTCGGGATAACAAGGCTCTGAGACAAGGTGGCACAGGTCTCACCAGGGAACGTCATGTTGGAGGAGTAGTCTTTAGTGCAGCTTTTTGGAGTTTCTGGTGTCGGAATCTAGTGAAAAAAAATTGAGGTAAAATCTTGATTTCTGTTATTTAAACTAGTTTTTTCACTGTATATATAGGTTCAGCACTCTAAAAAATCTCTAGGACACTTCGATTGTACAAGTTATCTATCAAATTTCTGTTTTCAATAAATTCTTTCCAGATTTTAAAGAAATTAGACCGGAAAAAACCACTAGAAAAACCTTCTAAAATCGCACTAAAGACAGCTCCCATCCTGGATATGTCACCCTTGAAGGAAATTTAAAGGGCCCATGGGAGGTAGATTCGCGCTTACTCCAAGATAGGTAGAATACACGTTGGAAATGAAGTGCCATCTCAACAGAAATATTATTAAACTGTGTCACGCAGGTGACAACACATTAGCGAAAAGTGACGTCATCTCGGAGGAAACCTAGTACTCGAAGGAAACTGTCCCCGGAAGAAACTACTCGCGTTCCACTGATATTTTTTTGAGAATACGGAAGTTGAGAAACGTGAATATTGACGACTGGAGATGGAAATAGTTCCATTTCGAGAATTATGTGGCAGGACAAGTCACTCGGACGATTATTTAATTGGTTCAACATCAAGTAAGTGGACCAGTAGAAACAAGTAACGCAAGAGGCAACTTATCGAATGAGCGCTACAGAGTTTTCAGCGAGAAATAAACGTCAAGGGCTAAGAGTCGGTACCAAGACTTGTTTATGTGGGTATGTTTAGACCACAGCTGCGAAACATTATAAAAGAGATTAAGCACTCGGGGATATAGCATAATGGGAATAGCATGGTTATGTTTGGAAATGTTAAAGTGCTTTGAGATATATTGAAGGTTTAACAGTGTTAATTCCTTCGGGCGTATCAACGAGTGGACAACACTTGTAATTTTTAATTTATGCCATATTAAGTGGAGGAATAAATTTTTAAATCAAAGGTATGAACGACTTGGTAGCAAGGATAGCTACATGAATAATTTTGAAGTTGAATTTAGCATAATAGAATTTGGTGATACACCATATTTAGAAAAGCTTTGATAAAGCCTGATAATTTTTCCAGAATTACAAAAAATAGTAGTTAAACTCATATTTTTATGTAGAGACGGAAGAGAAGAGTTTGAATACTTAAGGAGCATAGTGAGAAGAATTGATAGAAGAAATACAAAGGAAAAAATAAAGATTTTATGCCTGATATTGAGCTTAACTTAAATCCAAGTTCAATGATTAAAACTATCAGCTCAAAATCTATATAAGCATAATTGAATTTGTAAGTTGAAATTTGTTGTCAATGTTTGTGTTGGATCGATGCTTTTGGTGTGTCTCGTGAGTTAATTAGTGATCACATATTGTTGAAGGTGATTGGGGTAAGTGATTACGTGAGAAAAATATGTGTTTATGAAAGGTCGTGTCCTTCATGGTTTGAGTTTGAAAATTATATGAAATATGAAGCATTGATGTCAAGAAAGTAGTATCTTGTAGATCAGGGGTAGTAGCTCCTTCCAATAATGGTTGACATATAGGGTGAAAATGTGAAGTTGGGAAACACTTTTTGCCTTTTTTTGACGTTGAAAATTGTAATTTTCTATGTTTTTCAACTTTAACTCCACCAAAACTCATATTTTTATCGCAAATTATGCTTTGACATAAAAACAAGAATTGTAGAGAATTGTCTTACCTCCATACCGATATTTAAAAAAAAAAAAAATATTGACATATGGAGGGGTAAATTTGTTGTTTACTAACTGCATATACTTGAAATTTTCAGGCAAACATATATAGTCACTTTATTATCCTTAACTTTTTTTAGGGAAGGTTATTCATTTTTTTGGAAAAAAACCATAGCATCATAATCTGCATATATTGCACTAGTGCACAGACTATTTTTTGGTAATTTTCGGATCAAATCACTATTTTTTATTATTTTTTGAAATGGACGAAGACAAAAAAACAGTGATGTTTCAGTACATTTTATTATCCTTTGATTTTCTTTTCAATGTGATCGTCAATAAGAAAAATGAGAGTACCCTTTTGAAGTAGACAGGGAGAGGAAGTGCAATATGATTTTTTTGAATTTTTTGGTGTCCTCACTTGAAAGTTATTGAATTTTCATTCAGTGCAATTTTTCGAACACTGAAATTCCATAGTGACACAGTTTAGTAAAAAATAAATAAAAAATTGAATTTTTTAACGAAACTCCATAAATCTTACATCATCAAAAACTAGATTTAGAGATGAATCTAATGGTACTTGATCCGACATAAAACATTTTGTTTTTGTAGGTGTTCTGTCCCTCCGAAGTTGCAGGTTTCTTAAAACTGCAGGATTGTTTGAGTTTTTTGTTGACCAGAAACTCTCGGCCGAGAAAATGTATCGGCCGAGAGTTTTCTAAAACTCTCGGCCGAGAAATTTGAAACTAGTTTAACCCGCCTAAAGTTAGATTTAACCGCCCGGGCAAACTCTCCGCTGAAAGTTTAAAAACTCTCGGACGAGAGTTTGCACCCCGAGAGTTTGTTCAATAAAACTCTCGGCCGAGAGTTTTCTAAACTCTCGGCTGAGAGTTTTAAACTCTCGGTTGATTCTCGGCCGAAAGTTTAAAAATTCTCGGCCAAGAGTTTAGAAAACTCTCGGCCGAGAGTTTTTAAACTCTCGGTTGACTCTCGGCCGAGAGTTTTATTGAACAAACTCTCAGACTATAAAATGGTGAGAT